>APFE031503482.1:0-127542 GCA_000404065.3 Pinus taeda | reverse complement strand
AGTCTTAGGCCTTCCTCAATACCATGATCCAAAACCATAACATTTCAATACCATGAACCCAAAACTAGGGATCAACACATCTGACGAGACGCCATGGTCCAAAACATAGGTCCAAATCCCAAGAACTAACTACCATGGACCAAAAGTATGATCCCCAACATATACGCACTTTTGTAATGTATAACCCGCGTGTATACGCGTCTTCATCTAGATGAACCTGCGTATATGTCTTTTTCTTCTTTCTGAGTGCCTGAACTAAGATGTGTTACCAAAGAGAGTTTCCATCAAGGACAACACCTGCGCCATAGCTCCAAACCTGTGCCATAATGCCAACAATCTCCCCTTTTTGACTTGATGGCAACACCAAGATCCTCAAGATCATTCTCCCCCTTTGTCATTAAGGGCAAAGGGTTGTGCTCCCCCTGAGTACATGGTGAAATCTCTGTCCTGCTGTGCTGACCATGCTCCCCCTAACTGTAGGCAAGATCTGCAAAAATATGTTCTTCATGAAGAACCAAGACTTATGCATCATAAAAGACCTTCCTATCACCAAAAGACTCAATACATACATCCATCACCCAACCAAGTGGGGATTATCCACCCAACCAAGTGAGAATACATCATAAATTTACATATGATGACCAAATACATTACATCTTCATCCCAGGCATGGTGGGGAAACCAATATAGGCCGTTACATGACCTTGACACCATATAAGAAAAAGATACATGACATAGAGACGAAATATTTAAAACAAGTCTTATGAAAGACACCAACAACTGATAGCAGTAGCAACTGACAACCAACAATAGTTGTGAACTAGAACCAAACGTTTCTAAGATAATGCCAACAATACATTATTAGAAGATTATCTGCTCCCCTTGAACCTGTGCCGGATGGTCTCTGTCAGACCCATATTAGACAATTTTCAAACAGACCTTGTTACCTCTGATATCCATCAAGCCTCCTTATACGCAACTTTTTCCACATCACCCCGCGTATGTACACGGATCCTTCTAATGCAACTCGCGTACACCCATTTTTCTCTAAAACTGACAATATTTAACAGCAAGATGATACATCAACTACTCCTAGCTTCTATCTGAGATATTCAAAAGTTTCCCTGGGCAGTGGTTTGGTGAGAATATCAGCAACTTGTTCCTTAGAAGGAACATACTGCAATTTGACCTTTTGTTCCAACACTTGTTCCCGGAGAAAGAGATACTTGATTGGTATGTGCTTGGTCATTGAATGCATGACTAGGTCTTTTGAAATGCTGATTGCACTTGTATTATCACATAAGATGGAGATAGGTAGTGTACAAGTGATTTGAAAATCTTGTAAGGTCTGCATCATGCAAAGGAGTTGAGTGCAGCAATATGTAGCTGCCACATATTCCGCTTTGGCTGTAGATAAGGAAATTGAACTCTGTTTCTTGTTGAACCAGGATACTAATCTGGAACCCATAAAGAATGCACCACCACTTGTGCTCTTCCTGTCATCCACGCTTCCGACCCAATCTGCATCTGTATAAGCATGAAGTGTGAGATCTGTATCTCTAGGATACCATAAGCCATAGTTTTGAGTCCCTTGAGGTACTTGAAAATTCTCTTCACTACCTGAAGATGAGTTTCATTTGGATTTGCCTGAAATCTTCCAACTATTACCATTGCATGCATGATGTCAGGTCGGGTACCTGTCAAATAAAGTAGACTTCCAATTATAGATCTGTAGGTTGGTTGATGTACTACTACTGATTCATCATTTGCACTAAGACTGCATCCTGTAACCATAGGCGTACATACTGGTTTTGAATCTTCCATGCCATACTTCTTTAGAATCTGCTTAAGGTACTTGGTTTGAGACAAGAAGATCCTGCCTTCATTTTTTTGGATTTGCAATCCAATAAAGTATGTCAGTTCTCCAAGCAAAGACATTTCAAATTCTTTCTGCATCACTAAGGCAAATCTTTGAATCATATCTTCTTCAGTGCTGCCAAATATAATGTCATCTACATACACAACAAGTATTAGCAATTTTTCATTTTCAATTTTTATATAAAGATTACTATCTGCTGATCCTTTTGAAAAACCTTGTTGATGAAGATATTTGTCCTACCGGTAGTACCAAGCCCTTGGAGCCTATTTAAGACCATAGAGAGCCTTTTTCAGTCTGCATACAAGATTTGGATCATTCCCAAGGATGAAACCATCTGGTTGCTCAATGTACACTTCTTCTTCTAAGTCCCCATTCAGAAAGGTAGATTTCACGTCCATTTGAAAAACTTTGAAATTCTGAAAGCTTGAGAGAGCAAGGAACATTCGGATGGCCTCAAGTCTAGCAACATGAGCAAAGGTTTCTTCAAAGTCTATCCCTTCTTGTTGAGCATACCCTTTGCAAACAAGTCTGACCTTGTTTCTAATAACATCCCCATTTTCATTCAACTTGTTCTTGAAGATCCATTTTGTCCCTATGACATTCTTACCTTTTGGTCTAGGAACCAACTCCCAAGTGTTGTTCTTTTCAATCTGCTCAAGTTCTTCATCCATTGCCTTGACCTAGCATTCATCTTTGCAAGGTTCTCTTACATTTTGTGGTTTAGTGGAGGAGTGTAATGCCAAATAGCTTGAAGCTTCTACAATTGTTCTTCTTGTTTGTATGCCAGCCTCCTTTTGCCCCAAAATTTGTGATTCTCGATGATTCTTTTGAACATACCTAGAAGGAGTCTTTTCTTCTATCCTTATATGTTCCTCTGGCTCCTCATGGGTCTCTTCTTCATCAACAGTCTGATTTGGAGAATAGCCTTCATCCTCTTCGATATCATCATGATTTACTTGCCTAGGGATGTATCCTTTTTCATCAACCACTACATCAATTCTATCAACAATTCTTCCAAGTCTTTTATTATAACACTTATATGCTTTGTTGTAGGGAGAATAACCAAGAAGAATTCCTTCATCTGCTCTAGGTTCAAGTTTTCCAAGCTGCTCATCAGTATTCTTAATATAGCATTTGCTCCCAAAGATTTTGAAGTGCTTTACTGAAGGAGTCTTACCATTCTAGAGCTCATGAGGAGTTTGAGTGCTGTTCACTTGGACATTTGTTTTGTTTAGAATAACAACCGCAGCATGAGCAGCTTCACCCCAGAAAGTTGCGTGAGTCCTTGATTCATCAAGCATAGCACGACCCATTTGTTGGACTGTTCTATTCATTCTTTCCACAACTCCATTTTGCTGAGGAGTTCTAGCTGTAGAGAATTCTCTTCTTATCCCATGTTCTTCACATAAATCGAAAAATTCATTTGAAGTAAATTCCCCTCCTCTGTCGGATTTGAGGCACTTAATTTTGTGACCTGATTCATTTTCAACCAAGGCTTTGAAGGATTTGAATTTTTCGAATGCTTCATCTTTGTGCTTCATAAGTCCTAAAACCAAACCATCCTGGAGAAATCGTCAATGAATAGTATAAGGTATTCTTCTCCTCGAGGTGACCTTGTCCTGAATGGACCACATACATCTGTATGAACTAGCTCAAGAGGCCTGCTGGCTGATCCTTCTTTCTCAGGGAAGTTAGTTCTGTTTTGCTTCCCAAACTGACATGATTTGCATATGGTGTTGTCTGGAATTTTTATGTCTGGAAGACCACGAACTGCTTGGTATTTGCATGGTTTCCTTATTTGTGAAAAGCTTAGATGCCCCAACCTCCGGTGCCATAACCAGTGTTCATCATTCTTGCTCAAATAAAATTGTTCTCCTTCTTCAAATATGTATAGATTATTTGGAGTTCTTTTGCCTTTGATAACAGTTTCTCCCGTATCAAGATCACGAACACTACACCCATCTGATCGAAATATCACCTCGGTTCCATTATCACACATCTGACTGACACTCAATAGATTATGCTTCAAGCCATCAACATATAAAACGTTTCCAGCTTTGACCTTTTCTTTCAACTAAGCAATGCCTTTTCCTTTTATCGCTGCAAGGGTATCATTTCCAAAAGAAACTTTCTTTCCCTTTTCTAAAGCAGTATATGATTCAAGTTTTTCTTTATCACCTATCATATGCTTCGAACATCTGTTGTCGATGTACCATTGATTTTCCTGTCCTTCTACATATAAAACTATCCCACATCTTTTTCGTTGTGGTTCCTTTATTCTCCATGTTTTGGAACTTGAGGTTTGTTCCTTTTGAGTTGTTTTCCAAAACCTGCTCTTGCATTCAGAAACACCATGACCAAAATTATTACAAATAGAACATTCAATTTCGCTTTCAAGGGCGGAAAAGTTGTTATAGGTCCTCTTCGTGATTTCAGGCATACTTCTTTGTTTTTGAGCTTCTCTAGTCATGATTGTCTTATAGGCAACACATTGACCTGCTTTGTGACCAAATTTATCGCAAGAGAAACATTGGCCATTGAAGAAATTCCTGCGACTATCATCTAACCGATTGTAGTTTCTACTGCCATCCATTCTTGAAGAGAATTGAGAAGATTTTACCTGTGACTGGTTGTAATTTATGTTTGTTCTTAAGGTAGCATGCCCCCAATTTTCTTGATAGTCTTTGTTCGTCCTTGAGGATGCCTGTCCCTCATTCACCTGATGATTTCTATTAGGCCTTTGCTCACTCCTTCTTGCTGCATCAAGATAGCTTTTGGAGGTGGAAGCTTGAGATGCTTCTCCATTATACCCTAGACCTGTCTTGATTAAAGGGGAACGTTTTACAATGATAATCTCATCCAGAGTTTCAGATCCTTTAACAAATTTAAGATTAAGGGCCTTTGTTTTCTCAATTTCATTTCTAAGACAAACAATTTCACATTCTAACTTCTCCAGAGATTTTTCTTTTTCATCAAGTTGAAATTGCAGAGTATCAATGATCATATTCTTTTCTTCTAAAACATCTTTTGAGTCTAGAAATCTCTTCATAAAATCCATCTATATCTATAGCATCCACGTAATCATCATCTTCAAAAGCCATTAGAAGTTTATAGTGATTACCTCGTTCATCTTCATCGCTATTTGAGAGTCCATCACTATCTTCATGAGTGCAATAGCTTTTCTTATTTGGATTATGTTTCTTGTTCCATCTAACAGGTACTTTCCCCTTGTCAATCTTTTCCTTGTGAGGACATTTGGCAGCATAGTGACCTACTTTTCCACAAGCAAAACATCTGAATGGTAACTTACGTCGGAATCGTCCAGTGCCCCGTTGAATATTTTTGACAAAATTTGATTCTTCTTCTTCTTCTTTTGATATGTGTCCAGACTCATAGTAGTCTCCTTTGCCAGAAGCTTTGAAGGTAGTTTCTCTCCTATTTGATGGCCCTCCTTTCCTCATTTCATAAGAAGTTAGAATTCCATGCAACTGTGAAATTTTAAGGTTTTGAAGATTCTTTTTTTCTTCTATTGCAGAAACTTTAGATTTAAACCTAGTGGACAAAGATCTTAGAACTTTTTCAACCACAACAAGCTCTTTTACTTCTTCACCCAAATTTTTCATACAATTAACAATCTCATCTACACGAAGAAAATAGTTAGCCACACTTTCATCATTGTACATTCTGAGATTTCATACTGAATTCTGAGGGTTTGAAGTTTTGCTCGTTTTACGTGATCATCTCCTTCATAGCTCAAAACAATCTTGTCCCGTATTTCCTTAGCGGATTTATAATGCATGACTTTGACAAATTCAGACTGTGATAGACATCCCAATAGAGTATTGACTCCCTTTGATTTCATTTCATATTTCTTCTTCTCAGTCGGATCTGTGGGAGTCGATGATGGAAAAGTATACCATGTATCTATGATATCCCAGACTTCAGTACCTTGAGATTGAAGATAGGCAGTAACTCTAACCTTCCACTATACGAATTTTGTTCCATCAAAAACTGGTGGTCTGATGGATGCTTCCCTCTCATAGTTTCTCATGATGAAAGATCTTCCTTCAAGCGATCAAGCTTCTTCAGAAGGACCTGCTCTGATACCAATTGTTGGAAATAATACTGAGAGGGGGGGGTGAATCAGTATTATCAAGTCAAATATTCATTTTTCAAAACAAATTGTATACGTTACTTCAATTAGTTAAACCTGCGTATATACGCAATTCTACAGAAGGAAACACGCGTATACAAAGAAAAATTTTAGTTTACTTTATCTTTCTGATGATGATTGTTAATTTGCGATGCAGAATCAAATAACCAGTAACGAGAGACAGTATAACAGAGCAGAAAGAGAATCACACACAAGAACACAAGATATAAGGTGGAAAACCAATGTGGGTGAAAACCACCTCCTGCAATTCATCTTTATCTTTCTTTAATTAGAAACTTCTTTTACAATGTACTGGTGGAGTCCTTTACCAGTACGCAGGCTGCAACGTGCAGAAAGCTACAACTCTCTCTCGTTCTCCAGCTTCTCCTGGAAGGGAGCTACAACCCCCTTTAGCTCTTGTACTAACCAAGATACTAGTACGTAGCTGCTGGCCTACCGAAGGCTACAACCTTCTCCTTCTTCCAGGGACCACGTTTCATAAATTTTCAGACTGGATCCATGAACATCAATCAATCATCAAGAATTTCTCCATCAACCAATCTCCTTTTCAACAATTAGATCTGAATCAAGTAGATACTTCTCTGACAATTGTACCCAAAACACAGTACCAGAAACAACACACCATAAAATAGAACCGAGAACACAACAACAATAGATAGAGGCAGCTAGATCATAGCTTAGAGTAAATACGCTATTTCAACAGCCTGAAACTAGCGTGCATACGGTTCTGCGTATGGAACAACCTGCATATACGCGCGTTGACTTTACTGAACCTACGTGTATATGCACCTTCGCTTCACTGAACCTGCGTATATATCTTTATAGGATAATTCATTGTTGTAGACATTCAATCACTAATTAACCTAGATTATCAGACTTATAGATCAAGCAAGCGCCACATCTAGGAGATCAAAATCATACAAAGATACTATCATTCAAGCTTAGAGATTATGACCCATGAATAGAACTTATCCCTTTTGCGCTAAGGTTCCTCCCTCATTTAGATCCATATCTGCATCATAACCCAATTACCAATATACCAGTTCTAGCCCTTTATCAGATATTCAATAATAATTCAGATGATCATTTGCCACAAGATCTCCTTCCTCTTTTATAGTCTTAGGCCTTCCACAATACCATGGTCCAAAACCATAACATTTCAATACCATGAACCCAAAAACTAGGGATCAACACATCTGATGAGACGCCATGGTCCAAAACAACAGGTTCAAATCCCAAGAACTAACCACCATGGACCAAAAGTAAATTCCCCAACATATACACGCTTTTGTAACGTATAACCCACATGTATACGCATCTTAGTCTAGATGAACCTGCGTATATGACTTTTTCTTCTTTCTGGGCGCCTGAACTGAGATCTGTCATCAAGTTGAGTTTCCATCAAGGACAACACTATTAGGACTCCATATTGTCTACTTTTGACCTTATATTTTGTCATGATGTTACCCTCTTTAGCCCATAAGTTGAAACCTTTTATAACATTTTGACCTCATTATTCCAAGGTATGAAGTAACTCTCCTCATTGCTATATGTTTAATTATTCAACACATATTCATGTCATCTTTATAATTAATCTTTGGAAGTTGACTAAGTCACTGACAATTGTTGAAACTGTTCAAAGTCCGCAGAATTATAATTCACAGTTGCTGCAACACCAGAAACAACAACTGACTAAAGCGGGTAAAATCTCATTTCGCTATGGGTGAAACAATAGTTGTCTAGCGGGGCAGTAACTGTCTGAAGCTAGTAGAACTATACTTGGCAGATGCTGACACAACACGATCAACAAAACATAGTCGCAGATGCTAGAACACCACGAACAACACGGGAACTTCAAGGGAACAATTGAGATTTACCAAATCGAAAACAATGACGAAACAACCAAGGATAGTACAAAGATCTCAAGGAGATGGACGAGGTATACCAGTTTTGCAACAGTAGAAGGATCCACCTAACGAAGGATGACAAAGTTTACACACTATTGTAACAGCATGCTGTAACAGGAATTGATTTCCTGTTTTTGTACAAAAGGGTCAAACCGAATGAATAACGACAATCTCTTGTAATAGATGTCTCCTCTATAAAGAGGAGACATCTACGGTTGAGAGTTAGCGAGTTATAATGGAAGTATTGTAGTGCAGAGCAAGTCTGAATCTTTATTATAATTGGACATTTTGGCAGATGAATAAAGCACTGTTCTGAGCATTTCAACTTAGCATCTGTGTTCCGGGGAATCTTGTGAAAGGGACAGGGTCCACCTTCTTCACAAGATTCACCCATTTCTTTTTTATTAAGTGTGTGTGTGATTTCTGTCTATTTCTAACCTTGCTTCTGATATTTCCTTTTGATGATACTCTGTTTTCATAATCGATTGGCGCTGTGAAAGAGTGTGTCATCGGTGATTAGGATTTTCAGTGTGTATTGACAAATTGGTTACAGAGGCAGGTGCTAAACATCCTTATTCTGAGGACAGGGTCCTGGTCCTCTGTTACAAAACAACCATCATTTCTTTCTGCAGATTTGTTACCATTAGTTAATTGCTTTCATTTTATTTCTGCAATAGATCATAGCTGCTGTAACACAGAGTAAGGGTTTGATAGAAAGTAGATTTGTTTATACTACAGCCTTTAATTCTTTTAGAATTGAGTGCATATAGTACGAGGTCACCTTTGAAACAAAAGGACTTTCCCGCGTTGACAATTTAATGTGGTACTCGACTGTTTAATTAATAAACAACTCGAGCAGCCAACTTTTGGCATCGTTGCCGGGGAAGGTGACTAAATATTTTGAAGGCATTAATGATTTTCCTTTAGAGTAACAGGTGCATGAGAGGATGCAGGAAAGCTAACTTCACAGGCGGCAAGGGCATAGGAGGAAGAAGAAAAAATTTCATTGGCGACATCATTTCAAAGGCCGAGACATCCCAGAGAACAAGTTCGCGAAGACCTCAGATCCAGCATTCATCCCAGACAGATCACCAGATGGAGGAAGTACTAGGACCTGAAAGGAAGCTAGAAACACCAGAGCATGTTGAGGAACTGGTAGATGAACTTGAAGAAACAGAAGATACTGAAGATAGAGCAAGCGATTCAGGAAAAATACCAATGGAGGATAAAAGAGCGGAAGGAAGGGGGGAAAATTCACTCTCCACCGTGGAATTTCCTATTGGGGATCTCCCAAGAGGAACAAAGCCTATGAAGAACATTCCACCTGCAGCATTACCTAATTTTCATGGGTTATCCTCTGAAGACCCTAATGAATTCCTCTTTGAATTTGATATACTGTGTAGGAGTTATGATTATGTAACTCCTGCTCAGAAATTAAAACTGTTTCCAGCAACATTGAGAGGGAATTCGTTAAGATGGTTTATGAGCTTAGGGGCTCATGTAATCACTATGTGGGATCAGATGTAAGAAATGTTTCTGACCAAATATCAGGATTACTGTCGAACAAGAGAAAGGAAGGAAGAATTGTTTAAAATGGTTCAGAAGGAGGACGCGAATCTAGAGGACTTTGTAGAGAGACTGTAGTATAATCTGCAGTGATCTGATCATCCGACTATGAGTAAGGATATTCTGAAGACAATACTGCTAAAAGGGGTACGAGATGACTGCTTGGATATGCTAAATATGCCTGGAAAAGGGGATATCTCCAAAGAACCATTTGATGAGATTATCAAACTCTGTATGAGATGTTCCAGAGGAGCAGCAAGCATATCTAAAAGCAGGGACACTATATACTCAAGAGTCCAGAAATCAGTAAATGGAGGAGCAACACGAGCCGAAATAGGTAATTTGCTTGAAGAATTTAAAACTGAAATGTTAAGCTCTTTTGCTTCACAAATTGATGCCCTATAGGTTAAAAAGAAGCAGGCAGAAGCAGAAGCTTCTCTGGCTATTTTCTGCTCTAAATGCAGAGAGAAGCAGCCACTGAGGGAATGCCCATTAGATAGGGTACCAATTTGTACCATCTGTGAAAAGGATCATGAGACTCAACAATGCCCTTCTCTTCCAGGAATAAAGGCAGCACTACAATCAACTGAAGAGGAAGCTGAAGCAGTGTACCTGATGACACAGAGGAGGCAATGGCAACCAAAAATACAAGGTATGAATTATAACACATCATTTAGTCGTTGGAATAATCACTCTCCTTTTCAAACAAATTACTCACCCACGAATCAAATGTAATACCCACCCTTTAATCCAATCCAATTTCAACCTATGCAGTAACCAAATCCTCCTTTTACTGATCCTACCATGTGGAATCCTTGGACTCTTTAGCAACCTTATTTCAATAAATGGAACCCAAACTGGACAGCCCAACAGATTCCATTTCCTCAACACCAACAATCTCTTTCCTTACCATGTAACGCTCCACCGAATAACTAGTCAATCAGACCCCAACTGCCTGTACAGCCTAACCCCAACCCAAATAATAATAAACTCTGCAGGTAATTGATATTCAAAGTCAACCTGTTTCCCCTATGTAATGTAATGATATCCATTTACGTTCTGGGAGAATAGTTGAACCCATCATTGATGATATTACTGACTCTAAAAAAGAGGAAACTAGAAAAGAAAAGTCATCTAACAAAAATGTTGAAACAGTTGAATCGTCTTTTAACAAGACTGCTCAAACAACAGAGCCACCCTTCCATGAACGTCTGGCTCTTACCAAAACATTTGAGCCACCTACTTTTAACCTTTTAGGAGAACTATAGTATTTATATGTCAAAATTCCGCTATTGTAAGCACTAAGAGATGTTCCTATTTATGCTAGAACTCTTAGGGATATCTGTATTAAAAAGCCTAGAATAAAAGCCAAGGAACCCCTCACAGTCTGTGTGATGGGAGAACTCACTACTTTGATGATAGAAAATGACCCCCCTATGAAATATGGTGACCCTGGTCACCCTACAGTAACAGTTCAGGTTGGTAAAACCTTTGTCTCTAAAGTTCTAGTAGATCTGGGTGCTGCAATAAACATTATGACACTTTAAACAACACAATTACTGCAATTGAAACATTTAATTAGGGAAACCCCAACCATTCTAGAGCTCACTGACTGCTCCATAATTAAACCCGAAGGAGTCATTGAAGACCTGGTAATTTCCGTAGAATCTTGGAATTACCCAGCCGACTTTGTTGTGTTACAAACTAAAACAAAGTTGGGGGGTCACCCACTGATTCTAGGAAGACCTTGGCTGGCTACATCAGATGCCTTCATTAGTTGTAGATCTGAATCAATGACAATATCTAATGGGCAGGAAACCAAAGAGCCGACTCTTTATCCTCATGCCACACCCATGATTAATAATGACAATTCCTTATGGTTAGATTATGAGGATGAGGAAACCCAACCTATTTTAACTGTCGGACAAGCTTTAACTTTCAAAGACTCAACCGAAGATGAATTAATCAACAACTTTATCTATGAACCTTCTTCGCTTAGTCCAGAAATAGATAATCACTTCACTGCAATCTTGGAATCTGAATCCCAGAAGAACCTTGAAACTGAAAATCTACCTCAGATATTAGCTGACAGCTCCTCCAAAAGTATAACAGTAGAAATCGAGCCAGGTAAGACATTAAATATAAATCCTAATTTAACATACGATAAAAAACAACAGTTAATGAAGCCACTTCATGAAAATAAAGAAGCATTCACATGGGATTATACAAATATGAAGGGGATTTCTCCTGAATTATGCACCCACCGCATTTATATTAAATAAGGATACCACCCAGTCTATCAACCCCAACGACGGATGAATCCTAATTCAAGGGAAATTGTAAAGGAAGAACTTCAAAACCTGTTGAATGCAGGATTTATATATCCTATATCTGATAGTGAATGGGTTTCTCCACTAGTAATTGTACCCAAGAAAAATGGGAAATGGAGAGTATGTGTGGAGTGTAGAGCCCTAAATAAGGCCACCCATAAAGACCATTTCCCTTTACCATTCATTGATTAGGTATTATATAACTTGGCAGGTAAGAAATTCTTTTCCTTTTTGGATGGATTTAGCAGATATAATCAGATTAAGATTGCACCCCAAGATCAAGACAAGACCACTTTCACTAGCTCATGGGGGACCTTTGCTTATAGGGTTCTTCCATTTGGGCTATGTAATGCCCCAACAACATTCCAAAGAGCAGTGATAGGGATATTTTCTGATATGTTAAATGATTCTTTAGAAATATTTATGGATGACTTTACTCCTTATGGCACGACCTTTGAGGATGCATTACAAAACCTTGAAAAAGTACTTAAGCAATGTATAGAAGAACACCTTGCCTTAAGTACTGAAAAATGCCATATGATGATGAATCAAGGTATTGTATTGGGTCACTTCGTCTCATTCCTAGGAATTCAAGTCGATCCAGCTAAAATAGAGGTAATTCAGACCCTCCCTATCCCCAAAACACAAACGGATGTGAGAAGCTTCTTAGGACATGCCAGGTATTATAGAAGATTTATCAAGAATTTTTCTAAAATAGCTTCTCCTTTATTTGTGTTACTAACGAAAAATGCTGAATTTAAGTGGACTGATGATTGTGAAAAAGCATTTGACAAACTTAAACATGAGTTGTCTACAGCTCCCATTTTGAGAGGACCTGATTGGGCACTCCCCTTTCATATATGCTCTGATGCCTCAGACACTACGATTGGAGCTGTCTTGGGACAAGAATAAAACAGTCTTCCCTATGCCATTTATTTTATTAGTAAAAACATGACCCCCACAGAACTTAATTATACAGTTACTTAGAAGGAATTTCTAGCAGTAATTTATGCTATCAATAAGTTTCAGCATTATATTACTGGTTATACTACTTTTGTGCATACTGACCACTCGGTCATTAAATACTTAATGAATAAATTAGTTACAAATGCTCGAGTTACCAGATGGTTATTGTTATTACAAGAATTTGATATGGCAATTGTAGATCGACCAGGAAAAGAGAATGTAGTTGCTGATTTCCTTTCTCGGTTAAAAACTAATGAAAATATTCCAGTAGATGATTCTTTTCCTAGCGAGTATTTATTTGTAGTATGTACTCACTCACCTTGGTATGCAGACATTGCCAACTACTTAGTTGCAGGGAAATTACCATCACACATATCGCATAGAGAAAAAATGAAAATCATTCAGCAAAGCGCTAGGTACAGCTGGATAAGTTGCTGTCTGTTTTACACAGGACTCGATTAGGAGATCTAGAGATGCATTGGTGAAGATCAAATTTATGATGTATTGAAAGCTTGCCACGATGGCCCTTGTGGAGGGAATTTTGCAGACAAAAGAACAGCACACAAGGTTCTCAGGATGGGTTACTACTGGCTCTCAACCTTCAAGGATGCAAAGAAACATGTCAGGGCCTGCGATAGCTGTCAAAGAATGGGCCAGCCTAATCACAGGGATGAAATGCCACTCAATCCCCAGGTAATTCTTGAACATTTGAAAGATGGGCACTAGATTTTATAGGTCCCATTAACCCTCCATCCAAACAAAAAGTGTATATACTGGTATGCATGGATTATATGATTAAGTGGTTAGCAGCTAAGGCACTCCTCAAAGCTAATGAAGAATCAGTATTAACATTTTTATTTGAAGAGATCTTTGTTAGGTTTGGATTGCCTAGGGAACTAGTCACTGATGGGGGACCTCCTTTTAACTCTCATGGCTTCAAAGACACATTGCAGAAATACCATATTAAGCATAAAATGACCACACCTTATCACCCGCAGGAAAATGGGCAGGTGGAGAGCACCAACAAAGTCATAGAAGCCATTTTGACAAAACAATAAAGGAAAATAGGAGGGAGTGGTTTCAAAAGTTGCCTGAAGCGCTATGGGCTTATAGAACTACTTGGAAGAATACTATGGGCTTTTCACCCTATGAATTAGTTTTTGGTAAAAATGTTGCTTTCCCTGTGTAGTTTGAAATCAAAACTTTAAGAACTGCTTTAGCTGGTAACATTGATTTGATTGATGCACAGACAGTCAGGTTGCAGCAACTTCAAGAACTGGACAAGAAGAGGTTGGATGCCATCCATCAAACAACCATTATCCAGCAACAAAGAACCAGATGGCATGACAAAACCATTAAGCAAAAGCAGTTCTAGACAGGTAATTGGGCTTTACTGTATGACTCCCGTTTCAAAAATTTCCAAGGTATATTAAGAACAAGGTGGCTAGGACCTTATGAAATAGACGCTGTTTTTTCAAATGGAATAGTTAGACTCTTAATGATTGATGATAGTAGAACACCATTATTAGTGAATGGGTATCGACTCCGTTTGTATCAACGGCCTGTTTCTAAAGAGGATTTCAGAGCTACTTGCATGGCGGACTTACATTATGTTTTCTTGGAGGAACCTGCTGTCCCTCAAGGCACTTAAATTTCTCTTTATTTATTTATTTTTAGATTAGATCTCTTAGCTAATAATCCCTGCCAAGGGTTGCTATGTTACAACTAATTTTTTTGCAGATCTTAGTTTCAGAGGATGACTGAGAATAAAAATTCCAAAAGAATCACTTTGCAACTTGGAAACGTTTTTCAGACCATAAATCAAGTTTTTCATTGTGTCCTGTTGCTCCAACACCAGTTCCCATTGCTGCAACACCACTTCCCATTGCTGCAACACCACTTCCTATTGCTGCAACACCACTTCCCATTGCTACAACACCATTTCCCGTTGCTGCAACTCCACTTCCTATTGCTGCAACACCACTTCCCGTTGCTGCAACACCACTTCTTGCTGCTGCAGCACCATCTCATGTTCCGGAAACATCACTTTTCAATGCTGTAACACTAGTTTCAGTACTTAATGACCTATCATCCTGATGGAACATATTATGCTTCATTAAAGGAACAAGCCATGCACTCTAATAATTACACTTGTTCACTACTACTTCCTATCAATAACAAAAATCGCCTGTATTCTCACGCTTCTACACCCTTTATAATCATTATTGATCTAGCAAAAGACAGGATAAGCCTTTTCGACGCGCAACTAAAGGTAAAAGTAAAGGTACGCATGTTTAAGTGTGGATATTAAATTATAGTTAATGTGGAGATGTTGATATGACTGTCGAAATCATTCAGACGTAGATTTGGGGGGATTAGAAAAATATTGTAATTATTGCATAACACGTCAATCACCGCCACCCTTACTCCTCGCGGTAATATCTAAAAGTCACCTTGTCATGGCATATCCTCATTTGTAACAGTTTAATCTATCTCAAACTCGGCAATTCGGCTCTGTACTGTATAGTTTCGCTGGATCAGCAGCTATGGGGGGAAATTTGATTACACATGAACCTGGCACAACAACACTACTCGAGCTCTACCCCGAGGTTTACCAAATTTTCTTGCAAGCAGGATGGGTAGACTACTTTAGAAGACTCCCGGATTTCAACACACAGCAAGTGTTGGAGTTCGCATGCAACTTAAGAGAAGGATTTTCTATGGTCCAGGGAGTGCAGATTCCAGTAACAAAAGAAGACATAGCCCAAGTTTCTCGGTTATTGATCAATGGTACATGATGGTTTAGTAGGAAACATCTTATTCTGAATGCGCAACAAGGTTTTTTCCTACCAAGCGAGCATGTGGAAGCCAAAGGCAGAGGGTTCGCACTTCAGTCACTGCCTCCACCATGGCCAAAGGTTGCGGAGTTCGTTAAGCAGTATTTGACTTGCAAAGGTCGTTACCAGGTAATTTACCAACACGACTTTGTTTTGTTAAATCATTTGAGGCATGGTCAGTTAATAAACATGCCCTATTATCTATTGGATTGTCTAAAAAATATGTCACGTTATACTATAAAAGCAAAGCATCTGCTCCTTTCCCTGAAACATCATCGCCTAGCCCAACTCCTAATAAATAGAGGCTTCACTCTAAATCATCCACCCCCCTCATTAATTCTCCCCAGTAAATAGAAGAAGATCCTCAGGAGGCAGAGGAAATTCCCCAACAACCAAAGCAAATACCCCAAGAAAATCCCCAACAACTAGAGCAAATACCCTAGGAAATTCCCCAGCAATTAGCAGCAGAAACAACCCTACAGAGGACCCCATCCCCCAATGAAGGTCAACCATCCACCCCCATGCTTCATATCTCCACCGATGACTCTGAGGATAACACCCCCATCATCTTTCTTAAAAGAAAAAAGCAGCAGAAAACTTAAAATCCACCAAAAAGAAGAAGAATCGGGGCTTCAGTCAAAGCAATTGCTATTCGTGATAGTTCCCCCATTCTGAAGGAAAGTGGCCGTAAAAGAAAAATTACTTAATTTCCTGCTTCTTTACCAAGGCGACAAACACGGTCGTCTGTAGCAGTTAAACCCACTAGCGCCATTATCCCCACTTCTCCACCCATCACCCTAAGATCCCACACACCAACCATTCCTGAGCATTCCCTTTCCTCACCCTCTGGGGCTGAGATGTAGAGCGTTGACAGTTTTGTGACATTACCTTCTAAGGCAGCTGTTACACGAGAACCAACTGCTGAAAAATCTAAAACAGACACCCAAGGTAATATTGGGCGAGTGGCTGTTACACAAGAACCAGCCACTGACCCAACATGTGACACACAAGAAGCACCTGTTGCGGATGCAAATGACCAAGTTGATGCGGAACAATGATCCTCTCCTCCATTAGAACCTGTAGATACAGAAGCTCCGCCTACCATAGCCTCCCTGCAGGAAGAAATTGAATTTCTAAAATCCCAAATTAAGGATTATCAGCAGGAGATAATGACGGTTAAGGAAGCCTATCAGAATGAATACAATCTCCACATCCTAGCATGGGTAGCGTATGTAACAAAAAAGAGTCAATATAATGAATATATGTGTAGCGAGTGTGGTGAGCTTTACAGTCGAGCAGGATATAAAATAGTCCAGGTTCCAATGACTGAAGCTAATCCACAACCGTCTGCTTCCGTAATCAAAACAGAACAACCTACTGTTACACAAGAACCAGCAGGAGTTGTAGAAGAAGAAATAGAACAACCCGCTGTTACACAAGAACCAGCAGGAGTTGCAGAAGAAGACATAGAACAACCTACTGTTACACAAGAACAAGTAGGATTTGCAGAAGAGAAATAGAACAACCTGTTGTCACACAAGAACCAGCAGGTTCTCCAAGAGTTGTAAAAGAAGAAATAGAGCAACTTGCTGTTACACAAGAACCAGCAGGTTTTTCAAGAATTGTAGAGGAAGACATAGAACCACCCCGAGCCACCCAAACTAGTACAGAACATAAATCTTTTTCTGATGCCTATGCACAGACTGAACCTCCCTGTGTCAGCAATGCTCAGACTGAGACCTCTAGTTTTCAACAACTAAAGGACACATGGAGAATAGAATATGAGCTTTCACAAGGAAAGGCATTCCAACAGCAAAAGTCAATCTGGTTTAGCTATGCATGCAAAAATTGCGATGTACTTGAACAGTCTCAAGCTCAACATAAAGAAAATAAGGAATTAAAAGCTAGGCTATCCCACATCTTCAATTTGGTCCAGAGGGTACTGGCTACAAGAAAACCCTCTTTCAATTATGCAGTATTTTTGAGAGAACGCTTAGTGTTCTTGCAAATAAAGGCAATCAGAGATGGAAGATCCTACCAAGTTGATACACCTGATGAATTTATTGAAATATTCAAAGAAGCGCCAAATAATGATCAAAATTTTCTCTGTGAACTCTATCTTCACAATGAGGCCATGCCTGAAGATAGAGTGATGAATATACTCCCTATTGTTGGTGATATCTAGCAAAGAGCCTTCATCTCTTTTCTAGCCAATCAACTTACTTGGAAAAATGCCTATATGTCAGAAACGCATAATGAGCAGAACTGCCTTCTCTGGATTCAAAATGAACCACAGAATGCAGCACCTTCATTGCACATCATCAAAAAAATCTAAGTAATCCAGAGATGGTTGATCACATGAGGAAACTATAGGCAACAGTCTTGCAGGACTGCCAACATTATGTAAAAACAAAAGGGGCGCTGGCCATCAAAGCAAACAATTTATCTTGGGAGCATTGTTTGAAAGAGAGACAGGAATATCATCCTTACAATCCCCTCAATCTTTAGGTAGCAATTTCAGGCATACCTTATTATGTCAAATGTATGGAACAGTGTGCTGAAAGGTGGATTGGTTACCGGTTTCATTTCCCTCTCTTGTGGTTACCTGGTCAACAATATGAGGCTCATTACAAATTGACCAAAAAGTAGGAGGTGGCAGTATGGCAACAATTACAGAGTGTCTATGGATTCAGAAGTAGGTCTGATAACACCTTCTTTAGCTACTGTATCAACAACTTACACTATTCATCCCAGTATTCTGACTCAGATTCAGAGTAAATGTTGCATGAGGACATGCAACCCTTTCAGTTGCGGGGATGTTAGGACTCCATATTGTCTACTTTTGACCTTATATTTTTTCATGATGTTACCCTCTTTAGCCCATAAGTTGAAACCTTTGATAACATTTTGACCTCATTATTCCAAGGTATGAAGTAACTCTCCTCATTGTTATATGTTTAATTATTGAACACATATTCATGTCATCTTTATAATTAATCTTTGGAAGTTGACTAAGTCGCTTACAAATGTTGAAACTGTTCAAAGTCCGCAGAATTATAATTCACAGTTGCTGCAACACCAGAAACAACAACTGTGCAGTTGCTGCAACACGAGAAACAGAAACTGACTAAAGCGGGTAAAACCTCATTTCACAATGGGTGAAACAACAATTGTCTAGAGGGGCAGTAACCGTCTGAAGCTGGCAGAACTATACTTGGTAGATGCTGACACAACACGATTAGCAAAACATAGTCGCAGATGCTGGAACACCGGGAACAACACAAGAACTTCAAGGGAACAGTTGAGATTTACCAAATCGACAACAATGACAAAACAACCAAGGATAGTACAAATATCTCAAGGAGATGGATGAGGTATACCAATTTTGAAATAGTAGAAGGATCCGCCTAATGAAGGATGAAAAATTTTGCACATTGTTGTAACAGCATGCTGTAACACGAATTGATTTCCTATTTTTGTACAAAAGGGTCAAACCGAATGAATAATGACAATCTTTTGTAATAGACGTCTCCTCTATAAAGAGGATACATCTACAGTTGAGAGTTAGCGAGTTATAACGGAAGTATTGTAGTGCAGAGCAAGTCTAAATCTTTATTGTAATTGGACATTTTGGCAGATGAATAAAGCACTGTTATGAGCATTTCAACTTAGCATCTGTGTTTCGGGGAATCTTGTGAGAGGGACAGGGCCCACCTTCTTCACAATATTCACCCATTTCTTTTCTGTTAAGTGCGTGTGATTTCTGTGTATTTCTAGCCTTGCTTCTGATATTTCCTTTTGCTGATTCCCTATTTTCTTAATCAATTGGCACTGTTTAAGAGTGTGTCACCGGTGATTAGGATTTTCAGTGTGTATTGGAAAATTGGTTACAGAGGCAGGTGCTGAACATCCTTATTCTGAGGACAGGGTCCTGGTCCTCTGTTACAAAACAACTATCATTTCTTTCTGCAGATTTGTTACCATTAGATAATTGCTTTCATTTCATTTTTGCAATAGATAATAGCTGCTGTAACACAAAGTAAGGGTTTGATAGAAAGTAGATTTGTTTATACTACAGCCTTTAATGCTTTTAGAATTGAGTGCATACAGTATGAGGTCACCTTTGAAACAAAAGGACTTTCCCGGGTTGACAATTTAATGTGGTACTCGACTGTTTAATTAATAAACAACTCGATCAGCCAACAAACACCTCTGCCATAGCTCCAAACCTGTGCTATAATGCCAACAATTTCTTCCTAGAGATCATCTTCATCTATAGCATCCAAGAAATCATCATCTTCAAAAGCCCTCAAAAGTCTATAATCATTACATTGCTCATCTTCATCACTAATTGAAAATCCATCACTGTCTTCATGAGTATAATAGATCTTCTTACTTATATTATGTTTTATGTTCCATCTAATTGGTTCCTTACCTTTTTCAAGCTTGTCTTTGTGAGGAAACTTGGCTACATAGTGGCCGACTCTTCCACAAACAAAGCATTTGAAAGGTAGCATACCTCTGAAACTTCCACAACCTCGTTGAAGGTTCTTGACAAAGTTTGATTCTTCCTCTCCTTCCAACATATGTCCTCACTCATTGTAATCTCCTTTTCGTACAGCTTTGAATGCAGCTTCTCTCCTTTCTGATGGTCCCCCTTTTCTCATTTCGAAAGCAGTTAGGATTCCATGCAACTATGACATGGTAATGCTCTGTAGATCCTACTTTTCTTCTATGGCAGAAAATTTTGATTCAGACTTAGAAGACAAGGATCTTAGCACTTTTTCAACCAAAGTAACTTCTTTTATTTCTTCACCCAAGTTTTTCATACGATTAATAGTCTCATCTATACCTAAGAAATAATTAGCCACACTTTCATCATTGTGCATTCTTAGCTTTTCATATTGAATTATGAGAGTTTGTAGTTTTGTACGTTTTACCTTATCGTCTTCTTCATAGCTCAGAACGATCTTGTCCCATATTTATTTTGCGGTTATGAGCTACATAACCTTGATGGATTCTGATTGAGATAAACTCCCTAATGGATTATTGACAGCCTTTGCATTTGTTTCATACTATTTCTTACTAGCCATAACTGTAGGAGCTGCTGATGGAAATGTGTATCCTGTTTCCATGATATTCAAAATTTTTGTACGAAGATATTGAATATAGGCTGTGATTCTTACCTTCCAATAGACGAAGTTGCTCCCATCAAAGATTGGTGGCTTGATAGATGCCTCTTTTTCATAGTTTCTCATGATGATAGATCTTCCTACAAGCAATCAAGCTTCTTCTGAAGGACCTAGCTCTGATATCAATTGTTGGAAATAATACTAAGAGGGGGGGTGAAGCAGTGTTATCAAATAAATTAATTTTCATTTCAAAATCAGATTTGTATATGTTACTTCAGTTATGGGAAACTACGTATATACACAACTGTGTCTAAAGCAACCAACGTATATCACTAAAGTTATGATTCATTAAATTTTGATCTTTAATCAATGCATCAAAACTTCATTAACCTTAGGAATAGTAAATGAGTGCAGTAAAATAGAACAGATCATCACGCACATAAACACAAGATACAAGGTGGAAACCCAATGTGGGTGAAAACCACCTGCTGTAATTCATCTTTATCTTTTTTTAATAAGAAACTTATTTTTAAAATATATTTGTACTGGTGTAGTCTTATACCAATACGCAGGCTTCTACCTACAGAAGACTACAACCTTCTCTCGTTCTCCAACTTCTCCTGGAAGGGAGCTACAACCCCTTTAGGTCTTGTACTAGCTGATGTACTAGTACGTAGGTGCTAACCTAAAAAAGGCTACAACCTTCACTTTAATTCCAGGGATCATGTTTCATAAGTTTTCAGACTGGATCCATCAATGACATCAATCAAACATCAAATATATCTGCATCAACCAATCTCCTTTTCAACAACCAAAAACTGATTCAAACAATCACTTCTCTCAATGTTGTAACCAGAAAATAGTAATAGTAACCAGACACCAATTCTCAACCCCGAACACTGCAAAAATAAGCAGAAGTAGCTAAAAGATATTTTGTGAGATGTACGCTACTTCAATATGTGAAACCTGCTTTCATATGCTTCTGTATTAAGGCAAACCTGCGTATACGCTTCTTTGAATTACCTAACCTGTGTGTATACGTTCCTTTGCAATGTCGAACCTACGTACAGATCTATAAAAGGTAATTTACCCTTTTCAAATATTCAAACATCAGTTATACCCAGATTATCAAATTTATAGATCAAGTCCTGCGCAAAATATAACAGATCAAAAATCACACGAAGACGCTTCTCTTCAAGCCTTAACATCTTGACCCTTCAATAAAACTTATCCTTCTTCTAGTGCTCAGGCTCCTCCTTGGTTTAGATCTAGCTATGCATCATAACCCATTGACCAGTATTCTAGATCTTGATCTTCATATGATATTTTTTTTTTTTTTTTTTTTTTTTTTTTTTGGGCAAATGCTAAACTATTTATATTAAGAAAAAGAAAAAGATATGTACAAGAGGTCGAAACCTCTGAGAGCGCGTGAACAGCTCTCTAACAAGTTTTCCAGACCACAATTGGTGTTTACAGGCCTTGACACAGTGCCTGTACTCAAAAATACATTTCCAGTCTACTGAATTGGACATGATGACCTGGAATTAACAAAATGCATGAACAGAAGCTGACAAGACAAAAATAGAATCTGACTAGACAAACCAGAAGCTGACTAGACAAAACCAAGATGCCTGAGAGGAGAGGGAAGCTGGAGAGAGGACACACGTCTAGCTTCCGAATAGGTGGCGCAGGCTGAGCGTAGGTGGCAGAGGACACACGTCCATGAACCAATAGCAGGCTGACCGTAGGTGGCATGCAGGACGCTACGTGGGCAGATACCAAAACACTCGTAACCAAAAGAGAAAGGCCGAACTGACCACAGGTGGTCATCGAAACAGAACCAAAAAACCAAAAAACACAGGAGAAGAACCTTACTCCTTCCCCGCTTCGGCAGCCACCTTATCTTCATTTTCCTTCTGCTTGGCAGCTTGCTGCTCGGCTTCCCATTCTTCTTCCTCTCTTGCAGGATCAGGCACAAATTCGATTTCCATGCCGCACGGAATGTCCTCCATTCTTAGAAAGCCTGGAGGGAGAATGGGATACAGCCGACCTCCAAAGAAACGCCCGGGCTTCTTGTCTTCCTCAGGTATCTTCTTATCAGCCGAACTGGTGATTTCCATATCGATAAGGCTACAGATTTCCCTAAGGGCTTCATTCTGCTCCTTGGACTGAAAGCCTGTGCTATCCTCTTCGAGCTTGCTCTGAGAGAAGGGTTGGTAGGAGCTTTCCTCCTGGCTGCTGCTCTGAGAGGAATTGTTGGAGCTTAGCTTCTGCTCCTTAGAAATACCCTTACCCTTACCCTCTGCTCCGTCTTCCTCCGTAAACACCACAGTGATTAAGGTTGAAACTATAGGCCTGTTGGTGCGACGAATGTATCTGAACGTCACCATCTGCACCGAGTTATCGGTATTTGAGTCGGAATCGGCAGAACCAGGGGTGCTGGGCGAAGCATAAGCCAATGGGGAGACCCGTCGAGGGCTATGAACGCTCCTGCCACCAGGTTTCCTGCCCCGACGCGGCGCGGCATGACCACGAAGAGGCATTCTGAGCCTGCCAAAATGAAACAGGGTTTTCTTGACTCGGCTTTCAGTGAGAAGATGAGACAGAGGGGACCAAATCTCACTCTGCTCCTTGCCTCTGAAGCGAATCTGCTTCACACTAACACCCCCCTTCTCTGCCCACAAACCCACATTCTCTTGAAGAGCAGAGCCGAGAATCTTTGCCTGTTCAGACAAGCTCATCAAACTAAAATCTCAGTTCCCAAACATTCTGGCAACTTCTACCTTAATTCCTTGGTAGCTCGGGCTGTGGGAATGGCAATGAATGCCATTGAATGTGCGTTTAATGAGCTTCATTAATCGCAGGTCCCTTCGTCCCGAAGACGCCGCGTGACTGTCACGTGGCTGGCATCAAACAACGTGTCACCCGCATCCGGGTGATCTTCATATGATATTCAATACTCAAGTGAATCACTTTTCCTAATGATCTCCTTCCCCTTTTATAATCTTAGGCCTTATTGAATACTACAGTCCAAAACCACTTAGAACCAATACTTTGGACCCAATACCTGGGTTCAACACGTCGGATGAGACACCATGGACCAACGCCATAGGTCCAAATACTAAGGACTAAATACCATGGACTAAAAATATTTTTTCCCATATGTACGTGCTTTTCCATGCACGAAAGTGCGTGCATACATATACATGCCTTTTGATCATCGAACCCGCGTGTATATGTGACTTGGTTAAGAGGAACGTGCGTATATCACTTTTTCTTTCATTCTGAGAGCCTAAACCATGATCTATCATTTGAGTGAGTTGCCATCAAGGACAACACCTGTGTCATAATGCCAACACACTCTAGAAGAAGCATGGAGCTCAATTAAACTAGATGTAAGTCACTTTCGTGTTTTTGGAAGTGAAGCATGGGCCCATGTTCCAGATGAGAAACATAAAGGATTAAAATGTAAGAATGAAAAATGTATTTTTGTTGGATATTCTAAAGATTTCAAAGGATATATACTTCTTCAACCTGAATCCAAAAATTTTGTCATTAGAAGAGATGTAAAGTTTGTTGAGAGTTTATCAGCCTCCAAGCCTAGTTCAGTGGATGTGCGACCTCTCTCTATCCCTTCTACTTCTCATAATATTCCTTCCTCAAATGATGACAACGAGGATGAAAATCCTCCCCCATGTTCTGAGGATCCTCCTTCATATCTTCAACTTCTGAAATGGGTCTGCACTACTCGGGATGTAGCAAGTGTTCTTGCAAGAGATCCTACAAATCAACATCATACACATTCTTAGTTTGATAGAAAATCTTATTTACTAGATCAAGCTTCAGTATATTATGATCTTGACACCTTTGTAGAAGCTTGAGGCCATCCATATTGGGATGGAGCTATGAATGAAGAATATCATTTATTATTGGCGAACGATACATGGGACCTTATTCCTCTTCCAAAGGGACAACAACTTTTTAGATGAAAATTGGTTTACAGAACCAAGTTTAGACCATATGGAAACGTTGATAAACATAAATCTCGTCTTGTTGCTAAGGTTTTTTCAAAAGTTGAATTCATTGACTATACTGAAACCTTCTCCACTGTTACCAAAATGAACACATGTCCACCTTTTTCATTTCCTTTCTACCTCTTTCAAATGGGAAGTTAGATGGATCCTAAACCCGCATTCTTGCATCGGGACTTGCGTTAAGAAATCTATTTGGAACAAACTCCTAGCTTTATACAAACATACTCTAGTTTCATCTTAAGAAATCCCTTTATGGTCTCAAGCAAGCCCCTCAGGCTTGGTATGCCAAAATGGTTAACTTTATTTTAGATACTAGCTTTTCTAGGTGTCATTCTCACAATACTTTCTATAACAATAAAGTGGGTAAGTCTCTTATCATTCTTGTTCTTTATGTTGATGATCTTATCCTTACTAGTAGTGACTGTAACCTTATAAACCATGTGAAGTCCAACCTTAAAAGGAATTGAAATGACACACTTAGGACACTTGGATTATTTTCTTGGCCTTCAAGTCTTGGAATCCAATGAAAGTGTTTCCCTTTCCTAGTCGAAGTATATATGTGATCTTCTACACCACTTTCATATAGAAGACTGTAAGCCAACCCCTTCTCCTTTCAATTTTGGAGCCAAACTTTCAGCCACTTCTACATATAACGTACAAGGATGGAATGAAGAAATTCGAATGTTAGGAAAGACCAACATGAAGATAACTCACCAAATAGTGATTGATAATAGAAACAATCGACTTATATGAAATAATATCATATGATAAGATACAGGAGCAATGAGAGAAAATTAGAGAACCAAAATACGAGACGAAAATAATGCAGAATTGGAAACGTGAGAGCGAAGATGCATAGAAATCCTCAAAAGTGTCAATAGGCGTAGAAAAATCCACATCGATAGAGAATGAAGGTCTACTAATAACCCCTAGAGAGTGTGTAGATACCATGGAATTCCACAACTCTTCTCTATCAATAAGAAAAACTATAACTATAGTACTAACGAGTCTCATCATTCGAGAATTTCTTCAATTGTGGAATTATTCTAAGATTGCCTATAGTTTGATATAACGAATGTTAGGTCCCTATACTACTAGTGTAACCCCTTATTTTTATTAGTACAACCCACTTATTATATTGTTGTGCCCATGTAGTCCCCATATTGTTATTATTGTGCCCTTACATTATTATTATTATGTTGGCTATGATTATATTATGACCCCTTAGACTCCTATATATAGAAAGGATGTCATGTCATTTGTCTAATATCAAACACCGAAGTGTCAAGTGATAGTTTCAAGTGGAGGAGCCATCAATTTCCTGGAAAGTGCCATAATATCAAGCTACCCATGGGAGAATATGTATTGAATAGCCTGATACTTTCCATTCCCATGGGTGGTGCTAACGTTTTACTAGGAGTTAAATGGCTACAATCTTTGGGTACGATAACTTTTAATTTTCAAGAATTTTTCTTGAATTCTTATGGGAAGGAAAGGAAGTTCAATTGATGGGTATCGAATGAAAACATGGAAATATAAGAAACTCTAACAACATGACAAAGCTTCTAATTAAAGAAGAACGAGGTGTAATTGCACAATTATGTTCACTAGAGGATCCCACATCGAAATCATGTACTTATCCATATCTCCAAAATGGTTTGGACAATCATTCCAAGGTATTTGAGACTCCCAAAATCCTCCCACCTATTTGTGATCATGATCATGATATTTATTTGATTCCACGAAGTGTTCCTCCAAACACCAGGCCTTACATATATCCATATGCCCAATGGAGTGGGAAGTCATTCAAAAGTTGCAGAAGGTCCCAGTTCAAACAGTTTTGCGAGAACTTGATAAGGAAGGAAACATCATATTGGAACCTGAAGCGGTCACAGAACTGAGAAATCAAAAGCTATGCAATAAATCAATTTCAAAGTATTTCATTAAGTGGAAGAACTTACCCACTGAAGATTCAACATCGGAGAACAAGAATTTATACAGAAGCATCAAGAAATACTGAAGCATTGAGGACAACACATTTTGAAGGAGAGGGGCATGTTAGGTCCCTATACTGCTAGTGTAACCCCTTATTTTTA
Source organism: Pinus taeda (assembly GCA_000404065.3). Lineage (NCBI taxonomy): Eukaryota > Viridiplantae > Streptophyta > Pinopsida > Pinales > Pinaceae > Pinus > Pinus taeda. Next base: position 100,621 of record APFE031503482.1, on the reverse strand, counting down.
TTAGTACAACACCCTTATTATATTGTTGTTCCCATGTAGTCCCATATTGATATTATTGTGCCCCATAGAATCCCACTATTGTTATTACTGTGCCCTTAAATTATTATTGTTATGTCAGCCCTAATTATATTACGACCCCTTAGAATCCTATATATAGAAAGTAGGTCTTGTCATTTGTATCATCCAAGAATTTTTCATTTTTGTAATGTAAAGGAGGTTTCCCCCTCGAAGATGCTTATTTCTAAGGCATTGATCTATCTTTTCTATCTTTTTGTGAGCCGGTTTCATAAAAATGAACCAGAATAGAGAAACTTTCAAATGAGAAAATTCTATGAACAAGATCTATACAATAATAATAATGAAGCAAAATAAGCACTTCTCCAACTGAGCAATCTCGTGATCATACCCCTCTGTGGCAGCTCATATCCATTGATGAAACCTGAAATACAAAAGTAGTCAAGGAAGAGTTGTGACCTTGAGAGAGTCGGTTCACAAAATATATAGATGAGGCATGCCAAAATAAGGAATCATTATCACACATTATCACTTACCAAGAATAAAATAATAAAATTCCATCTGAGGACGAGTCTCATAGTAACACCCATTTTGCTAAAATTCTAGAATCCCCACTGCCATGTTGTCCTTCAATAAAAATAGGTTTCAGCCACATAGCCATGTATGAAGCTAACAGAGACACAAAACAGAATATGTTTCTCTATGAATTTCTGTTGACCATGAATGATATAACCAATGAAGAAAATAAAGTGGTGTAGTATGTTGTAGTCTTAACGAAATGAGCATTGACGTGGTTTATCAACCTCACAAGAAAACAACCTAAGTCAAAATGTTTTGTTTGGCCATGGTCCATATCCTACATGATGTGTCTCTTGTGTATTTATTTTCATTCATTGGTTACTGTTCGATGAAGAAGAGAACTAATAATCTAATGTGAAGAAAATCTTAATATAAACAAGTAGAAAGCTTTCAGTAGCAGCCAATAATGCAAGAGAAATCGCATAATGCTAATGCCCTAGATTTCTTAACAAGCACAACTATGACTTTCAATTGAGATGAGAGGCCCAAGCCTTCTAAACAAATTATAGGAAAATCTGAAACAAAATAAAAAGTGTTGATGTTGAAGTGTCCGAATAAAAAGATGAACGATCTAAGGATATTAGTCCAATCAAATAATTGATCAATATGTGATGAGTTCAGTATAAGGGGAATTAGAGCTGATGATGGGATGGCCTTACAAACTAAGTTTCTCACAAAGGATGTAGCACCATTTCACCCACTAAACAATAATAGTGAAAAGGAAATGAAATACCCCCCTAACTATCTGGGTACAACACTAGATGTATTCTTGCAACGTTATAGAATAGAGGTTTTGACACAAGGTAATGATAATGGTGACATTGATCAATAGGAAAATATTGAGTCATCCATGGGGAAGATAGGTGAGGGTAAATATATGGTTGATCAAGATTTTCAACCCAATGTTCCAAAAGAAACATATGCATTGATGCAGTTGTCTTGGATACCATGGATTTTAAGGAAAAACATTGTTAAAACAATGATGAAGCAAGCGAAAAAGATAAAAATTATCAATGTTATCACATAATCACACAAGATTCGGGAGTTTGGGATGAAGGAACTCACGTCCTTGAGTATATGACCATAAATGATTTTGGTCCTATAGCAATGCGATGCTAGGGAGAGGTAGAATTTATTTCTGAATATATGGGAGTAAATAAGCCAAAACATTTTATAAGATTAGTGGATATTATCAAGTCAGACGTTGGGAAACCATAATAAAGGAACTTGTGAGGTCACTAGATAAGATAATGGTTCTTGCATTTCCGCAGAAGCTTGATAATGTCAGGAATTCAACTGGGATACCATATGTAACAAGTAGTGGTGATACTTTAGTCTCAATAGAAATAAATAATTTTGTTTTACAACCTACGATGAGCTAAATGCCAAATGCCCATTTTTAGGGAATTTTGATGGTGTCAAATTTTATTAAATTGATGCTAGATTTGTTATACAATAATCTCCCTATACAATACCACATATATCGTGAACAAAGAATCATCCTAGAATAGGTGAAAGGAATCTAGAGGCTTTTCAAGTATCTAAGGTATGATAAAGAAGGATACAATCCTATAATGAAGAAGGAACTTATGGTGCACTTTTCGAATTTATCATGGTTCAAGGAATTAACCAAGATGATGTAGTACCTTCTATGAAAATTTTTATTCTTCCTATGTTTGTCTAGGCCTTTCAAAATAGTCAAAATGGGCATGATGTTAATCCTTTAGTTGTAAAAACGATTGTTGAAAAGATGCTTGATCCATCTAAAAAGGTAAGTGCAAAATATAGTGAGCCCTTAAGCGCAAAGCTTTTATAGCTAGCAATGCTCTTGCTGAAGTATCTCCTTAATGATCTTGTAGAAAAATTACTTTTACAAAAGCTCCCCCTAAATTTGTGTGGACATAGTGCTACACAAACATGTGTAATTCAACTTTTGCTAGATATGGTGAGGCCAGAAACAAAGGTATTAAGAGAATATTCTAATGAGGCATGGTTGTCAATGGAATGTAGTTTGTACTTGGTCACAACTATCAAATGGGTTCCAACTTTTGTTTCTTTTTTGGTACCAAAATTTTTGAAAACATGTGAACTAATCATTTATTTATTGGAAATATTCGAGTTTATATGGAACTATGTTCAACTACGGAGTCATCATGTAGGACAATTTTAACTTTGAAGAAATCTAAAGGGAAAGAAAAATTACGTGAAAAAAGAGCTTCTCATTATCTTTGGATGTGTTGTGCTTCTAAAACTTCTTAATGCTCCACTTGTCTTGGGAAGTTGTAGTAACTTGGAGCATGTTATGGGTCTCCTTAATGTGGTTCTCAAAAATTTTGAACTCAAAGTTGAACCACAATGCTCATTTAGAGACGATGTTTTGAATATGAGGAATGAAACTCAAGCAATGCCTAAAATAATGTCTAGTGTCAGATTAAATAACCAAAGGGATGAATTTTGTACAACCATACCTAAAATTGAGATGAGGAAAATTATCAAAGTTGACGAACAACCAAATAACCCCTAACTCAACCTCATCACTACATTTAAATCGAGGAGGTCTCAAGTCATTTGGCACACACATTACTCTTGATCTCTCCTCTCCACTCGTTTGGGTTTGTCCTCTCACAAGGAGGATGTAGTGGAAAGAGATATCTAAGAGATCTCGTTGTAGTCATCTAGAGAATCTTAGACAATGTCAAAAAAGGGAGATCTAGCCTTAGTGAAGGAGGATTGATATGCAGCTGAAGGAGAAGCCCTAGTCGCAGTTGTAAATGTTCCCTAGCAGTAGGTCAAGGGAAGCCTTAATCTGCACTTAAGGAAGGCTCTATTACACTTAAATAAGAGTTCTAATCCACACTTAAGGGAGGCCCTAATCCGTTATCCAAGACTCCCTTATATGCAGTCAAGGAGAAGCCTTAATATGTAGTTAATGGAGAAGCCCTAACATGTTACCTAAAGAAGCCCTAATACACCACCTAATGAAACCTTAATACGTAGTCGAAAGTAGCCCTAATTCATTGACTAAAGGAGGCCCTAACCGTAGTTAAGAGAGGCCTAATCCATTCTAAGGAGGAGTCCTAATACATAACCAACGATAGACACTAATGCAACTAAATGAATCGTGTTGAGGACATGAAAGAAGAAGATAATTCCTGGTTGTTGTAGGTAACAACATTGTCATAGAGGTAGGACTATTTGGGCATCCTTTTGTCACTATGTGAAGTTGTTCTCTTATTGTAGGACAACCAAGTTAGAGAAGCTAAGGGAAAAATATTTTGGGGTCTTGTTGGAGGGACAAGGAGTAAGGTTTATGCTACTTGGAAGCTACAGGAAGACTGTGTGTTAGACCGCAAGCCATAACACCATAGTCAAGGATTGCGTATGTGCATTTGTGGGCTTATATATGTGCCCAGATCAACAACATAACCAAGGAGTTGTCATAGGATGTTTTGATGACTATTGGAAGACTATTTATATAGTGCTTGGTGCCCTAACCAATCATCATGATGACAACTGCAAATATATTATTGAATGTGTCCTATTTCATGAAGCAGTGATAGCTAGTGAAACAAGAAGACATTCAAGTTATAGGAGATGTTTTGGGTCAAGGTTTGACCATGATTGGCTTAGTTTGCTGAATATCTAGTTGATACCATATTAATGATCTTTAAAAGCATATTTGGTCCTCTTTGACCAGCATTGTCTTCTCTGGTCACGACTTTTCGACTGTTGTCATAAATATCATTTTTTTATATTTGTACTATCTCTCTCTTTGCTGAACTATTGAAGAATATAGGAAGAATTGATCAAGGGTTTCCCCACATTGGAGTTTGTCCCTAGCTTGTGCCACATATTGTGTCCTCTTATCTTGGCTTGTCTTCTACTGTTTATGTTTAATGTTTTATCTGCATTTTACTATCATGTTAATTTGACTGCTAATCTAGACATCGATTTTGGGCTAACACGAAAATTTAAGTAAATTTATCTAAGCATAGAACATTACCAAAAAACTTAATAGGGAATGAGAGTTGAGGTGAAGGAAAAGCCCAAGAGAGAGTGTAAGAGCAATCACTGAAGACAGTTGGAAAGGACAAAAGGGTGAATGGGTTCCTCATTCCACCTCCTAACTGAAGACAAATTCCATGAAATGTTTGACTATCACAAATGTAAAATTTCTCTTGATCTAACATTAGAAGAACAAGAAGTGTTGGATTATGTGAAGGGTAAAATCCTCAAGTCTCCATCAAATACACCAACTGCTTCAAAGTAAAGGTACACCAAGGGTGAATTCAAAGTGAAGAAGATTATTAGATACTTCATTGACAAGCATCTGGTGGCCTGCATTTATGATCTAAACACCTCCAAGGAGATAAAGAATAGATTGATAATAATGTTCAAGGTTAGTGATGCAAATAAACTTTTGTTTCTCAAAAATAAGTTGAAGGATATTAAGAAGGGCAAGGATGAGGATATTCAATCCTACTTCTTAGGGATCAGTGAGATCAAGAATGATCTACTTTCAATTGGAGAATCCATTTGTGATAGGGAACTTATTATCACTACCCTTGGAGGTCTCCTACATGAGTGGTATATATTTGGAACCACTATACCCAATAATGACCAAATTCTAGGCTTTGAAGAATTGATGTCGAGATGAATTCAAGAAGATACAAGAACGTTGGAGCAATATATGCCTTTTAATAGAAGCAACCCCACTTCATTATCCATTCATGCCAAAAGGAGAAATAATGCAAGGTCTAAAGGTCATTCCAATGGAAAGCATGGATCTAAGGGAGGAAGGAAGGGAAGATGCTTTGTTTGCAATAAGTTTGGCCACTTTGCAAGGGAGTGTCCAAATAGGAGGTACACATCGCATGATGATGATCACAATAATTCCAGGGAAAACTTCAATAACAATGATTAAAGGAATGGAAGTGTTAGAAATAATACTGAGAAGGGGGGGGTGAATCCATACTATCAGTTCAATAATTTAATTTTTCAAAACTGATTTGTCTACGCTACTTCAATTTAGTGAACTAGCCTATATATGCAACTGTACTTAATGAAACCAGCATTTATGCAAAGATATTTTGATTATCACGCATTGAAATTTAACGAGTATATCAGGAATTCATTAGATAGTGTAGTAAAAATAGAATAAATCATCACACATAAGAAACACACATGAACACCAAGATATAAGGTGGAAACCGAATGTGGGTGAAAACAACCAACTGCAATCGACTCTGTGTTCTTTTAGTAATAAGAAAATTATGTTTACACTTTTTATACTGGTGTAGTCTTTACCAGTACGGAGGCTTTTACCTGCAAAAGGATACAACCTCCTCTCATTCTCCAGCTTCTACTAGAAGGGAGCTACAACCCCCTAGCTCTTATACTAGCTGATATGATTACTAGTACATAAGTGTCAACCTATAGAAGGCTACAACCTTCTCATTTCTTCCAGGGACCATGTTTCATAAATTATTAGATTATATCCATCAACAACATCATTCAATCATCAAATATATCTGCATCAACCAATCTCGTTTTGAACCAACCGCAACGAAGTCAATCAATCACTCCATCAATCTGATCATTCAGAATGCTGTCACCAAGATACAGTTACTAGAACCCAAGCCAGAACCTAGAACTCTAAAACATCAAACAGAAGCAACTAAAACATATTTTATAAGGTATCAGGTACTTCCATGTATCGAACCTATGTGAATACGCGCTTTCCCCAAGGAGAACCGGTGTAGAGATCTACAAATAAAATTTATGATGTGTACGCTGCTATGATATACAAAACCAGCGTGTATATGCTTCTTTTCTAAAGTGAACCTATGTACAAATATGTAAATGATGATTTAAACATTACAACTATTCCAGACTTCAACCATACCCAGATCATCATATTTACAGACTACAAAATGCGTGAGTTATTCAAATACAAGATCAAACCACATAAAGATAATTCACTTCAAGCCTTGAGATCTTGATACATCATTAGAACTTATCCTTCATGAAATGCTAAGGTTCATCCTTGGTTCAGATCAAGCACAGTACCATAAGCCAATAACCTGCATATTAGATCTCACACTTCATTAGATATTCAATACTTGCACACTTTGGCCTTCTAATATTCTCCTCCTTTTATAGTTTTAGGCCTTTCTCAATACAAGGGACAAAAACCACTTAGGACCAATACCTTCAACTAAATACCTAGGGTCAATACCTCGGGCACATAGTTTTCCAAGGTATACACACTTTTCCTTCTATGAAAGTGCATGTGTAAGTTGTACATGCTTTTTGTTCTGTTAACCTATGTGTATACGTAGCTTGGTCAAGGTGAACCTGCGTATGCACCTTTTTCTTCATTCTGTGAAGACTGATCTGTAATTCTTTGTTGTTTACCTGCTATATTGTGATCTTTCATCTGAGTGTGGTTCCTTATGAACTGATTCCCTGAAGCTGCCCTGCATTTCATCATATTTGTAAACACTATTGTCATGCATTTTGTCACATATAATATCTCTTCTGTAGATTCATCTAGTTACCATATACAAGTGAGTTTTTCTGCTACAAGTGGGGCACCATCAAGTACAACACATACATCACAATGCCAACAATCTTTCCCTTTGGACTTGATGGCAACAACCACACCACATTATTCCCCCCTTAACATCAATGGAAAAGGGGCATGCTCCCCCTGAGTGCATGCTGAATTATTTGATATGTTGAAGTGTGCTGATTGAGCTCCCATGATCGAGTCAATGCTCCTCCTGAGCATAAGCAAAGTCTGCAAAAGATGTTCTAAAAGAAGAACATGAATCTATACATAAATCACAAATGACCTTGTGATCACCAAGGACTCATACATACATCCATTTTCCAAACAAGTGGGGATATACCGAATTTGAGTCATCCACCCAATCAAGTGGGGTTATATCAATTGTTTATACATGTCAAAAACAAGAATCATTACATCATCCATGCCATGCGTAGTGGGGTTACAAATTAGGTCTTTTCATGACCGTTACATTAAAAGATATACATGACATATATATCAGAGACCAAATATCTCAAATAAGACCATGATAGTCACCAACTATCATATGATCTGCACCATCAACAACATCTGTCAACAAAATCCAGACCAGCAACCTGTATATGTCCATCATTAGTTCCCAAAATGTCAACAACCATGTTCACCCCCTGAACCTGTTCCACCTGTTCATTGTCAGATTTGATCATTGCATATGTCAGTAAGAGATATCAAAGAATCACCATCAATCATATATACATCAAGTTATCAACAACTTTACGAGGACAAATATATCAACATATTGAACCATAACAGACCCCTACTACTTTTCTTCAAACCAACATATACGTGATTGTATCCACAGAAGCTCATGTATATATTTGACTACACTTCACGAAACTCACATATAACCACCTTTCTATGAAAAAGAGAATTTAATAGCAGTACGATGAAGAAACTACTCCCAACTTTTGTGTGAGATATTGAAATCTCTCTCTGGGTAGTGGTTCGATGAATATATCAGGAACTTGTTCTTTGGAGGGCAAGTACTCCAATTTGACCTTTTGTTCAAGCACTTGTTCACATAGGAAATGATATTTGATGGGGTATGTGCTTGGTCTTGGAGTGCATGACTGGATTATTTGAAATACTAATGGCACTTGTATTATCACATAGAATGGAGATGGGGGAGTACATGTGATCTAAATATCTTGCAAGGTTTACATCATCCAAAGTAATTGTGTGCAGCAAGATTCCACACCCACGTATTCTGGTTTAGTTGTAGATAATGCAATTGAACTTTATTTCTTGCTGAACCAAGACACTAACTTGGAACCCATATAGAATGCAGCACCACTGGTGCTTTTTCTGCCATCAACACTTCCTGCCCAATCCACATCTGTATATGCAGGAAGTGTAAGATCTGTATCCCTAGGATACCCTAAACCAAAGTTTTGTGTTCCTTGAAGATATTTTAAAATCCTTTTGACTCCTTGAAGATATGATTCCTTTGGATTTTCTTAGAATCTTCCAACTATTCCCACTGCATGCATGATGTCTGATCAGGTACTTGTTAGATAAAGAAGACTCACAATCATAGATCTGTAAGTTGGTTGATGTACTTCTGTTGATTCGTCATTTGAGCTAAGACTGCATCCTGTTACCAGTGGGGTATATATTAATTTAGAATCTTCCATGACGTACCTTTTAAGGATCTATTTGAGATATCTGGTTTGTGAGAGAAAAATAGGATCTTTATTTTGTTGAACTTGTAGGCCAAGAAAATAGGTAAGCTCACCAAGCAAGGAAATTTCAAATTCTTGTTGCATTAATGAAGCAAAATTCTGACTCATGGATTCTTCATTGCTACCAAAAATGATAACATCATCATACATAACAATATTAGCAATTTACTAGTGTCCATCTTTGTATATAGATTGTTATCTGTTGACCCCTTCGAAAAACCTTGTTGGTGGAGATAATTGTCAACACATTAAGACCATGCCCTTGGAGCTTGTTTTAGACCATAGAGAGATTTTCTGAGTTCGCATGCAATTTTTGCACCATTTCTAAGAATGAATCCTTCTGGTTGTTCAATATACGCTCCTTCTTCTAAGTCTCCATTATGAAATGCAGATTTTACATCCATTTGGTATACTTTGAATTTATGAAAACAGGTGCAAAATTTTCTTCAAAATTTGTACCTTCTTGTTGAGCATATTCTTCACAAACAAGTGTGGCCTTGTTTCTAATAACTTCTCCATTTTCGTTTAGCTTGTTTTTGAATATCGATTTAGTTCCTATGATATTTTTATCACGAGGTCTAGGAACTAAGTCCCAAGTATTATTATTTTCAATTTACTCAAGTTCTTCATTCATAACCTTGACTCAACATTAATATTTGCATGTTTCATTTACATTTTTAGCTTCAGTGGAAGATAGAAATGATAGATAGCTTGAAGCTTCGGCAATCGTTCTTCTAGTCTGCACACCTACCCCTTTTTCTCCTAAAATTTGGGTTTCTAGATGATTTTTTTTAATATACCTAGAAGGAGTCTTTTCTTCTATTGTTATCTCTTCTTCTATTTCTCCATTGGTTTCTTCTTCAAAATCAGTGTGATTTGATGTGGGAAGATAATATTCATCTTCTTCATTGTCATAATCTTCAGTTTTTATCTGTTTTAGATTTTTGCATGCTTCATCAACCACAACATCAATACTTTCAATAATTTTCCCATGTTTTTTATTGTAACATTTATATCCTCTACGTTGGCAAGAGGAGCCAAGAATAATACCTTCATCTCCTAAGGGTTCAAAGTTACCAAGTTTCTCATTAGTCCTTTTGATGTAACATTTCCTTCCAAAAACTTTGAAGTATTTTACAGTAAGAGTCTTACCATACCAAAGTTCATGTGGAGTTTTAGTGCTCTTTACCCTAACATTTGCTTGATTGAGAATAATGATGGCGGTGAATGCAACTTCACCCCAGAAGGTTGCAGGAGTTCCAAATTCATCTAGCATAGCATGAGCCATTTTTTTAATAGTTATGTTCATCCTCTCTACCACTCCATTTTGTTGAGCATTCCTTGCGGTGGATAACTGCATTTTTATTCCATGTTGTTCGAAAAAGTCAAAGAATTCATCCGAGGTAAATTCCCCTCCTCGATCAGATTTGAGGCACTTGATTTTGTGATTTGATTCATTTTTAACCAAAGCTTTGAAGGCTTTGAACTTTCCAAATCCTTCACCTTTAAGCTTTAGAAGATCTATCCAACACATTCTGGAAAGATCATCAATGAACAATATAGAGTATTCTTCTCCACGAGGTGACTTTTTCCTTGATGGTCCATATAAATTAGTATGAACAAGTTCAAGAGGCTTACTAGCTAACCCTTCCTTTTTGATGAAGTGAGATCTGGATTGCTTACCAAATTGACATGATTTGCATATAGTATTTTTAGGAATGTTGATATCTGGAAGATCATGAACAACCTGGAATCTACATGCTTTTATTATTTGAGAAAAGCTTAGATGTCCGAATCTTCTCTGCCATAGCCATCTTTCATCATTTCTAAAATAGCACTATTTTTGTCCTCCATTGAGTATGTATAGGTTGTTTGGAGTTCTTTTCCCTTTGATCATGGTTTCTCCTATATCAAGTTCACGAACAACACATCCATTTGATTGAAACACTACTTCATTGCCTTGATCACACATTTGACTCACACTCAACATGTTATGCTTTAAGCCATCAACATACATAACATTCCCAGTTTTAACTTTTTCTTTCAAGAAAACAGAGCCTTTACCTTTTATGACAGTAGGAGTCTCGTTTCCAAATGATACAATCTTTTCCTTTTCTAAGGCATTATATGAGTGTATCTTTTTTTTGTCACCTGTCATGTGTTTTGAGCATCCATTTTCGATGTACCACTGATTTTCTTGGCCTTATGCATACAAGGATATACAACATATTCCTGTTTGCAGTTCTTTCTTTCTCCATATTTTGGGATTTAATGCAGTTTTCTCCTTTTGAGCTATTTGAAAAAATTTACTTTTGCATTCAGATTCTTCATGGCCAAAGTTGTTACATATTGAGTATTCTATTTCATTTTCAAGAAAAGAAAAGTTATTATAGGAACTTTTCTTAATCCCTGTCACATTCCTTTGGTTTCGTGGTTCTATAATCATGATATTTTTGAAAGCAATACATTGAGTAGCTTTGTGTCCAAAATTATGACATTAGAAACATTGGCCATTAAATAAGTTTATGCAATTATAGAATTTACTGACTTGTTGATTGTAGTTTCTATTGATATTTATCTTTGAAGCAACTTGAGTACAATTTACTTGAGATTGATTATGGATTATGCTCATCCCTGAAGTAAATTTAACTTGATTCACCTGGTGATCTGCTTTATGCCTTTGCTGACGATTGTTAAAATGTTCACTACTCTTTGTTGCATCAAGATAGCTTTTAGTGCAGGTTGACAACTTCTGTGATTGAGATGTTTCTTCAGTATATCCAAGACCTATTTTTATCAGAGGAGAGCACTGCACTTTGATAATTTCATTTAAGGTTTCTGATCCTTTAGCAAATCTAAGATTGAGAGCTTTTGTTTTCTCAAGATCCTTTCTTAGACCCACAATTTCACACTTTAGCTTTTCATTGTGTTTTTCTCTTTCTGTAAGTTGGTATGTTAAGGTATCTATAATCATATTCTTTTCTTCTAAATATATTTTGAGTTTAGAGATTTTTTCACAAAGGTCATATTTATCTAAAGCATCCAAGAAATCATCATCTTCATAACCCATCAGAAGTCTATAGTCATTACTATTTTCATCTTCATCACTATTTCATAAACCATCGCTATCTTCATCAGTATAGTATCTCTTATTATTTACATTTTGTTTTCTATTTCATTTTGTAGATCCATTCTCTTTATCATATTTATCTTCATGAGGAAATTTGGCAGCATAGACCGACTGTACCACAAGCAAAACATTTGAAAGGTAGTTTACCTTTGAATCCTTTGAAGCCTCGTTGAAGCTTCTTGACAATGTCTTCCTCTTCTTCTTCTGAAATATGTCCTGATTCATTGAATTCTTATTTTCCTTTTGTTGAAGCTTTAAATGTGACTTATCTCATATCTGATGGACCTCCTCTTCTCATCTCAATGGTAGTTAAGATTTTGTGAAGTTGTTTCATAGTAATAGTCTATAAATCCTGCTTTTCTTCTATGGCAGATAATTTTGATTCAATTTTAGCAGATAAGGATCTTAAAACCTTTTCAACTAAAGTAACTTCCTTTATCTCTTCACCTAGATTCTTCATGAAATTAACAATCTCATCTATACGTAAGAAGTAACTAGGTATACTTTCATCATTGTGCATCTTGAGAGTTTCATATTGAATTCTAAGAGTTTGTAGTTTAGCACGTTTTACCTGAGAGTGTCCTTCATATCTTAGAATGATTTTGTCCCATATTTCTTTCGCTGATTTGAGCTACATAACTTTGACAAACTCTAATTGTGAAAGACTTCCTACTAATTTATTGGTAACCTTGGCATTGGTTTCATATTGTGTTTTACCTACGGTATCTGTAGGAATTGCTAATGGAAATGTATATCCTCCTTCCACGATTTCCCAGACATCTATTCCAAGAGATAGAAGATAGGTTGTGGTTCTTACCTACCAATAAACAAAATTGTTCCCATCAAAGATTGGCGGTCTGATGGAAACCCCCACTTTCTTGATTACTCATGATAGTGGATTTTCCCTCAAGCGATCAAGCTTCTTTCTGAAGGACCTGCTTTGATACCAATTGTTGGAAATAATACTGAGAGGGGGGTTGAAATATTATTATGAAATCAATAATTCAGTTTTTCAAAACTAATTTGTATATGCTACTTCAGCTTAGTGAACTAGCATTTATACACAATTGTACTTAATGCAACCAGCATATATGCAAAAATATTTTCATTATCATGTATTGAAATTTAACCAGTACATCAGGAATTCATTAGACAGTGCAGTAAAAATAGAATAAAGAATCACATATAAGAAATGCACATGGACACCAAGATATAAGGTGGAAACCCAATGTGGGTGAAAACCACTAGTTGCAATCGACTTTGTCTTCTTTTAATAATAAGAAATTTATGTTTATACTTTTTGTATTGGTTTAGTCTTATACCTCTACGCAGGCTTCTACCTACAGAAGGTTATGACCTTCCCTCATTCTCCAAATTCTACTGGAAGGGACCTACAACCCCCTAGCTATTGTACTAGCTGATATGATTACTAGTATGTAGGTGTTGACCTATAGAAGGCTACAACATTCTCTTTTCTTCAAGGGACCACATTACATAAATTTTCAAACTAGATCCATCAACAACATCATTGAATCATCAAATATATCTGAATCAACCAATCTCCTTTTGAACCAACCACAATAGAGTCAATCAATCACTCCATCAATTTGATCATTCAGAATGTTGTCACCAGAATACAATAACCAGAACCCAAGCCAGAACCCAAAACTCTGAAACAACAAATAAAAGAAACTAAAACATATTTTATAAGGTATACGCTACTTCCATTTGTTGAACCTGCGTGCATACGTGCATTCCTAGAAGAGAACCAGTGTACAAATCTGCAAATCAAATTTATGATGTATACGTTCGTATGATATACAGAACTAGCATGTATATGCTCCTTTTCTAAAGTGAACTGGCGTACAAATTTGTAAATGATGATTTAAACATTACAACTATTCTTGAATTCAGTCATACAAAGATCATCATATTTACAGACTACAACATGCGCTAGTTATTCAAATACAAGATGAAACCACATAAAGATAATTCACTTCAAGCCTTAAGATCCTGATACATCATTAGAACTTATTGTTCATCAAACGCTAAGGTTCATCCTTGGTTCAGATTAAACACAACACCATAAGACAATAACCTGCATATTAGATCTCACACTTCATCAAATATTCGATACTTGCACACCTCGGCCTAATGATCTTCTCCTTTTATAGTTTTAGGCCTTTCTCAATAACATGGACCAAAACCACTTAGGACCAATACCTTGGACCAAATACCTAAGGTCAATTCCTTTGGCTAGATACCTTGAACCAATACCATGGATCATATACTTTTGACGAAAAACATAGTTTTCCAAGGTGTACACACTTTTCCTTCTGTGAAAGTGTGTGTGTATGCTGTACGCACCTTTTGTTCTATTAACTTGCATGTATACACAACTTGGTCAAGGTGAACCTGCGTATACCCCTGTTTCTTCATTTTGTGAAGACTGATCTATAATTCTTTGTTGTTTACCTACTATATTGTGATCTTTCATTTAATTGATTTTCCTTCTAAACTGATTCCTTGAAGCTGCCCTACATTTCATCATATCTATAAACATTATTGTCATGCATTCTGTCACATCTGATATCTCTTCTGTAGATTCATCTAGTTACCATATACAAGTGAGTTGTTCTATTGCAAGTGGGTTTCCATCAAGTACAACACATACATCATAATGTCAATAGGCAGGTCCAATGGTAAAGGAAAAAGGAATGCAGGACATCAAGGTCACTCGTCTAAGAAAGCCATGAACTCTAGGTATAAAAAATCAAATGTTATTTCTCATAAGAAAATCGAGTATTATCTTATATCAGCCCTCTCCATGATGTCTTCTCCGGAATCTTTGGGGAATTTTGTTGTTGATAGTTGTGCTTCAAGGCACAGCATTGAGTACAAGGAAGCTCTCTCTAATCTGATAGAGAAGGAAACAAACTTGGAGATTGTGCTTGGAGACGATGCCACCTATCCCGTAAAGGGTATAGGGAATGTTACTCTTTAATTGAATGAGGGTAACATAATTTATTTACAGGAAGTTATATATGTACTTGATCTCAAGAAGAACCTAGCGTCCATTTCGGCAATAGAAGAGAAAGGTTATAAGGTGGAATTCATCGATGAAAAGGTACATGTTTGGAAAAGAAATTTTAAATATGCTTTTACTCTTGGGTTTAGGGTTGGAACTTTGTATCAAGTTGTAGGAAGTCCATTGGGGGGCATTTCTTGTGATATATCTCTTCAATCCGAACTATGGCATCGTAGGTTTGTGGATGTTCATTATAAGGCCCTACATGATGTGAGATACATGGTGATAGGAATGCCTGAGCTCAAAGAAGAGCACGAAGCTATTTGTATGAGATGTACCCAAGAAAAAATTACAAGTAATATCGAGACTATAGATGTGGAACAACTCAAGTGGTTCGAGCGTCATGAACGGTAATGTCATATATGGAGGTTGAAGAAGGATTTCTATAGTTTGAATGATCCAAGTGGATGTTGGTGGCCACCCACCTATCTCATTTCGACCCCCACAACTATCTCTTTTAGTTTTTCACTTTCCATAATTATAGCACAATTTACTATTTTTAGCAATTTTTTCGGGTTTTGAACTTCAGAGCTATTTTGAGGCCTTAAACAACATTTTTTGGGAAATCTGGGAGCAACATGGGTCCATGGAATGATGTTTCTCTTCTCAAAGTTATAGTTCTTGGATAGATCTTTCTAATGAGCTATTGTACACGTCAAAGACATATCGAGTGCCAAAGTTACGACCCCAGGAAATTGATGTACCAATTTACCCAAACGGGGCCCACAATTTGGCATTTCATATTCTAGGGTTAGGTTTTGGTATGTGAAGGGTTTTCCATTGTTTCTGAACAATAAATATGCCTTCAAGCCTCATTTTAACACAGTTCAGAGACATGTAGCTGCCACATATCTTCTCAGCGATATGCTACCATCGCCCTAGAAGTGTATTTCCATTTCTGTTTGTAAGCATATTTAAGTATTTTACATTAATGAAATGAAGTATCATTTCCACTACATCTCTACGTTTTTGGTTATCTCTGTAATTTGTTGTGTTCATATTTAAATTTGGATCAGTGGTATCAAAGTGGTCTACTTTTTCTCTATTTTTCTTTGCATGTCCCCAACAAGGTCGAGATATAAGGAGTTAGGGCTTGAACTGGTGAAATATTTGCAAGACGAGCCTCGCAAATCCTAATTTCCTTCCATGGTGGATGAAAAGAAAGACGAGGGGGCAAGATATTCTATCAAAATATTGCTCGAAGGAGCCCTCAAGTGGCAATGGAACGCGATGATGGATAGATTTGCGTAGATCCTTCAGCGACTACCCAGAGGTGACACATCGACTTCTGATAGCTACTCTGGAAATGCCACACCATTTAAGGTACAAGTTAATTTTGAAATCCCCATATTTGAGGGTCAAATAGATGCAAATGTCGTAGACAAATGGTTAAATATACTAGATGGGTGTTTTTATGTTCATGAATTTTCAAGTCGAGAAAAGATTGTTTTCCCTCTTCTCAAAGTAGCCCCCCATGTCAAGGACTAGTGGGAAACTTACTGTGCGTAGAAGAACAAAAGTACGGGCTCACTATTTTTAGCCACACCCCCTTGGGATTCATTCTGGGATGCTTTCATGGAGTAGTACTACCCTGTCAAAATCTATGAGGACAAATACATCAAATGGACCACACTGTGGCATGGAAGGGACCAAGATGTGCCAGAGTTCACAAACGTTTTTCATACCATTCACAGACAGTTGGGTATCAAGGACTCTGAGCTGCATTTGGTACTCAAATACCATAGTTTCCTACAAAGATACATGCAAGAAGAGATGGAGTTCCTAAACATCTCCTCGCTTAGCACGACGTATCGATACACTGTCAAAATCGAGCAAAAGTTCAAACAGAAGAAGCGTAACTTTGGATCCACAAAACTGAAGACCAAAGGACAAAGCCAAGGCAGAGTGACTGAAGATAGCCCGTCGAAGAAAAAAGAAAGGAATAACACCATGAACTCCAAGAAGGACACAGGAAAGTGGTGTTAGTTCTACAAGAGTCCCACTCATAACACAAGTGAGTGTTGGACCAAGCAATCACTAGCGACTGAGTTGGAGGCTTCAAAATTAGATGCATGTTTTGACCTTGAGTCAGAACCCAACAAGGAGAATGGCAAAGGGAAGCAAATCATTGATGTAGAGCCTAGTGTCACTATTATCACCACCAAGATCCAGAAGAATGAACCCCAAGACCCAAAGGACGGTGAGCATCTTTTCCACTCACAAATGTGGGTGAAGGGTTCACCTCTGCAATTCATTGTTGACAGTGGGAGCCAAAAGAACCTCATTTTACCAGAGGTCTTGAAGTGGTTGGGCCTAACGACTACACCACACACATAACTGTACAGGATTGGGTGGCTTCATGAAGGATGAGATCTCAAAGTTCGCGAGCAGTGCCACCCTCCCTACAACATCAAGCCCTTCAGAGACGAGGTATTGTGTGATGTTACACCTCTAGATGTTTGTGATGTACTATTAGGCTAGCCATACTTGTGGAGGCGACATGTTGTGTATGAGTCAAGGTCTCGTGCTATCATTATTCCTTTGGATAATTCATTATAGAGGATACCAGAGGTAGCCCCACGTACCACCACCTCTTTGATCACTGATAAGAAAGGCAACAATCTCATCTCATAGACTTGGAAATTTATTTTATGTCTGGTTTGCTCCCAAAGTAAGGGGCAGATCATTGCTACATCCATGAACCCTGCCAAGGATTCCTCCATGCAGCAGCATTAGAAAAGGGATACGGTCGTGACAGAACATAGGCACAACTTCTCCTCACCCACAGGTGTACCACACAAGCTTCCTGTGGGCAACAAAATCTGGTTGCATCTGCAGAAAGAATGCCTTACAAGAGCCCATCAGAAGCTCTGACCATGCCAACATGGTCCTTAAACCATTACCAAGGCTATGGGAAACAATGCTTTGGAGCACAACATTTCTCCATCCCTTCTCCTGCACCAAGTGTTCAATGTGTACTACCCTCGATCATGCTTCCCACCATTACTAGACACATTTGATATTGCAGAACAACTCACCAAGGACCAAGTTTAGCATATAAAGGAACTCAATGCAATGGGGACCATTGCTTCCTAATGGGGGAGGAATGATCGAGGTGGATGTTGGTGGCCACCCACCTACCCCTTTTGGACCCCCACACCTGTCTCTTTCAGTTTTTTAGTTTTCGTAATTATAGCACAATTTACTATTTTTAGTAGTTTTTTTGGGTCCTGAACTTCTGGAGCCATTTTGAGGCCCTAGACGTTGTTCTTTGGGAAATCTGTGAGCAACATGGGTCGATGGACTGATATTTATCTTCCCAAAGTTATATTTCTTGGATAGATCTTTCTAACGAGCTATTGTACGCATCAAACGAAGATCAGGTACCAAAGTTATGACCCTGGGAAATTAATGTACCAATTTACACAAACGGGGCCCACTATTTGGCATTTCATCTTCTAGGGTTAGGTTTTGGTATGTGAAGGGTTTTCCATTGTTTCTCAACAATAAGTGGGCCTTTGAGCATCATTGTAACATAGTTCAGAGGCATGTAGCCACCACATCTATTCTCATAGATAAGCTACCATCGCCCTAGTTGGTGTATTTGTATTTCTGTTTGTAAGCATATTTCAGTATTCTAGATTAATGAAATGAAGTATTATTTCTGTTGCATCTCTATGTTTATATTTATCTCTATGATTTGTTGCATTCCTGTTTAAATCCAGATAATTGAACCAAGCACCTCAGGCTTCGTATGAGAGGATAGACAACTATCTGATGAAGTTGAGATTCACTAGGAGTGAATCTGATCCAAACCTTTTCTTTAAG
Organism: Pinus taeda; assembly: GCA_000404065.3. Lineage (NCBI taxonomy): Eukaryota > Viridiplantae > Streptophyta > Pinopsida > Pinales > Pinaceae > Pinus > Pinus taeda. The sequence continues at coordinate 81,689 of APFE031503482.1, read as the reverse complement.
GTTATGGAAAATGGAAATCTCATAATTATACCTTATAAGGATGACCTCTCTTTGATAGCTGCAAACCCCATCATTTACGAATGTAAGAGGGAGTTGGATTTTGGATTTGGAATGGTGAATTGCAATCTTGTGACAACCCTGATGGAGATTAGCATTAATAAGTTATGAGATAGTGTTTTCGTACCTGAATTGGGTAATGCTTTTGGGTATCGTCAAATCATAGGAGCATTGATGTTGTTGGTGAATTCCCATCTGGATATATGTTCTCTAGCTAGCATGTTGAGCCAATACATGGTTTAGGCTCTTCACTCACAATGGGTTGGTAGCAAGAATATTCTAACATATCTTCGGGGCACAATCTCTCATGGATTGAGATACACTGTTGGAGTTTTGAGGCTATATGGTTATTCTGATTGACGAGGTAGTGTGGTGGATCACAGGAGTACTACTAGATTCTATTTCTCTTTGGGTTCTGCTTCAATATCCTGGATGAACAGGAAGTAGAAGTTAGTTGCTTTGAGCACCATTGATGCAAAATACATAGCTGTGAGTATGGCCTCCTGTGAAGTTGTCTAGTTATGAAAGCTCTTTAGTCAGCTATCTAGACATGTGATGGATACCACTGTGATCCTCTGTGATGACCAGAGTGGGATCTGATTATCAGAAAATATTGTATTTCATCATTGCTCCAAGCACATAGACATCAGGTACCACTTTATGTGGGATATGGTATAACGAGGAGAAATAAGGCTCCATCACATTAGGACTGATGTGTAGGTCATCCGTATTCTAGAGAAGACCCTAGGAAAGGTCAAATTATTGAATTTCTGAGAATGACTAGGAGTCGTGGAGAGATCCTCTCCTGAGGGTCTTGTATGATATGGATATTGAGCTCTAGGAACTTCAAGGGCATGGGGTACTTCTTGGAGTGATGAGAAACCATAGGGTGAGTGGTTCAACTGATCTAGGTGGATGTTGGTGGCCACCAACATTTCCCATTTGGACCCCCACAACTATCTCTTTCAACTTTTTCAGTTTCCTAAATTGTAGCACAATTTATTATTTTTAGTACTTTTTCGGGTCCTGAACTTCCGGAGCCATTTTGAGGCCCTAAACGACATTTTTTGGGAAATCTGGGGGCAACATGGGTCAATGGGCCAATGTTACCCTTCCCAAAGTTGTATTGCTCGGATAGATATTTCTAACGAGCTATTGTATGCATCAAACGGAGATCGGGTGCCAACGTTACGAAGCCGAGAAATTGATGTACCAATTTACCCAAACGGGGCCCACAATTTCGTGTTTCATCTTCTAGGGTTAGGTTTTTGGATGTGAAGGGTTTTCCATTGTTTCTCAACAATAAATAGGCCTTTGAGCCTCATTGTAACATAGTTCAGAGGCATGTAGCCACCACATCTCCTCTCAGAGATAAGCTACCATCGCCCTAGCTGGTTTATTTCCATTTCTAGTTGTAAGCATATTTTAGTATTTTCCATTAATGAAATGAAGTATTATTTCCACTGCATTTTTGTGTATATGGTTATCTCTGTATTTGATTGCGTTCCTATTTAAGTCCAGATCAATGGTATCAGAGCAATCTTCTTTTTCTCCGTTTTTCTTTGCATGTCCCCAACGAGGTCAGGATATAAGGAGTTAGGGCTTGAACTAGTCGAACCTTTGCAAGACTAGCCTCGCAAATCCTGACGACCTCCCATGGCAGATGGAAATAAAGATGAGGAGGTAGGAGATCCTACCAAAATCTTGCTCAAAGAAGTCCTCGAGTGGGAACGAAAGCGATGATGGATAGATTTGTGTAGATATTTCAGCGGCTACCCAAAGGCGACGCATCAACTTCCAATAACTACTCTGGAAACACCACACCATTTAAGGTACAAGTTAATTTTGAAATAACCATCTTTGAGGGTCAAATAGACATAGATGTCGTAGATAAATGGTTAAATCTGCTAGATGGGTATTTTTATGTTCATGAATTTTCAAGTGGGGAAAAGATTGTTTTCGCTCTTCTCACAGCAGCACCCCACATCAAGGATTGGTGGGAAACCTACTGCGAGCAGAAGGATGAAATTACAGGCTCACTATTTTTAGCCGCACCCACTTGGAATGACTTCTGGGATGCCATCAAGGAGCAGTACTACCCTATGAAAAGCTATGAGGACAAATACATCAAATGGACCACACTGCGGCAAGGACGAGACCAATATGTGCCGAAGTTCACAAAAATTTTTCATGCCCTTCACACAACAATTGGGTATCAAATATTCTGAGCTGCATATGGTACTTAAATACCATGGTTGCCTATATAGACACATCCAAGAAGAGATGGAGTTCTTGAACATCCTCTCACTCAGCACAACATACTGATATCCTGTCACAATCGAGTAAAAGTTCAAACAGAAGAGGTGAAACTTTGGATTTGCAAATCCGAAGCCCAAAGAACAAAGCCAAGGTAGGGTGAACCAAGACAACCCATCGAAGCCACAAGAAAAGAACAACACCACAAGGTCGAAGAAGGACACAAGAAAGTGGTGTGAGTTCCACAAGAGTCCCACTCATAACACAAGTGAGTGTCGGACCAAGCATTCACTGGTGGCCAAGTTGAAGGCTTCCAAATTTGAAGCATGTTCCGATCCTGAGCCAGAACGTGACAAGGGGAATGGAAAGGGGAAGCAAATCATTGATGTAGATCCCAACGCCACTATTACCACTGCCAAGATCTAGAAGAATTATCCCAAAGACCCAGAGGAGGGGGAGCGTATTTTCCACTCATAGATGTGGATGAACGGTTCGTCACTGCAATTCATTGTTGATAGTGGCGGCCAAAAGAACCTCGTTTCAGCAGAGGTCGTGAAGCGGTTGGGCCTACCGACTGCACCACACCCGCAGTCATACAGTATCGGGTGGCTTCATGAAGGACGACATCTCAAAGTTCGCCAACAATGCCACCTTCCCTACAGCATCAAGCCCTTCACTCACGAGGTATTGTGTGATGTTACACCTCTGGATGTTTGTGATGTATTATTAGGCCAGCCATACTTGTGGAGGTGACATGTTGTGTATGAGTCAGGGCCTCGTGCTGTCATTATTTCTTTGAATACTTCATTATACAGGATACCGGAGGTAGCCCCACCTACCGCCACCTCTTTGGTCACTGCTAAGAAAGGTAACAAGCTCATCTCCCAGACTAGGAAATTCATTTTTTGTCTGACTTGCTCCCAAAGTAAGGGGAAGATCATCACCACATCCACGACTACCACGAAGGGCTCCTCGATGTAGCAACAACAAGAAATGAATACGGCCATGATAGAACACATGAACAACTTCACCTCATGCGCAGGGGTACCACACAAGCTTTAGGTGGGCAACAAAGTCTGGTTGCATTTTCAGAAAGAACGCCTTACAAGAGCCCATCAGAAGCTCTGACCACACCGACATGGTCCTCACACCATTACTAAGGCTGTGGGAAATAATGCTTTGGAGCACAAAATTCCTCCATTCCTTCGTCTGCACCAATTTTTCAATGTGTACCTCCCTCGACCATGCTTCTCACCATTTCTGGAGACATCAGAGATTGCAAAACAGCTCACCAGAGACCCAGCTCAGCAGAAGCTTCCTCATCTCAAGGAGGAAACCAATGCAATGGGGACCATTGCTTCCTAAGGGGCGAGGAATGATCCAGGTGGATGTTGTTGGCCACCCACCTATCCCATTGGACCCCCATAACTATCTCTTTCAGGTTTTTCAATTTCCTAAATTGTAGCACATTTCACTATTTTTAGCAGTTTTTCGGGTCCTGAACTTCCGGAGCCATTTTGAGGCCCTAAACGACATTTTTTTGGAAATCTAGGGGCAATGTGGGTTCATCAGCCAATGTTTCCCTTCCCAAAGTTGTAGTGCTCGGATAGATCCTTCTAACGAGCTATTGTATGCATCAAATGAAGATCGGGTGCCAAAGTTACGACCCCGGGAAATTGATGTACCAATTTACCCAAACGGGGCCCATAATCTGGTGGTTCATCTTCTAGGGTTCGGTTTTGTGATGTGAGGGTTTTCCATTGTTTCTCAACAATAAATAGGCCTTTGAGACTCATTGTAACACAATTTAGAGTCATGTAGCTGCCACATCTCTTCTCAGAGATAAGCTACCATTGCCCTAGCTGGTTTATTTCCATTTCTGGTTGTAAGCATATTTCAGTATTTTCCATTAATGAAATGAAGTATTATTTACACTGCATCTTTATGTATATGGTTATCTCTGTATTTTATTGCGTTCCTGTTTAAGTCTGGATCATCAACCTTCCCTTAGTGGTTTGCTATGTAGGTTAGATGAGTGGTTCATCCTTCTCCTACCGAGACACAATCATAGGATGATTGGTTCAACCTTCCCCTAGTGATTTTTTGTGTACAAGATGACTGGTTCAACCTTCCCCTCAGTACATGTAGGTAGAATGAGTGGTTCATCCTTCTTCTGCTGAAAAACTCCACCCATGTAGTCTGGGAATCATGGGAACTACTTCTCATCTAGCCAATGAGAAGGGAAATGAGGATGGGGACCATTGTACTATTGATTGACGCATCGTGTACTACCGTATGCCCTATAAAACGATGATATTGATCTATGATAAATTAGAACTGACTTTGGGTCAATAAGAGTGGTATGAGGCACAGTGTTTATTTGGAACTGATTTCAGATCAGTAAGAGTGATATGAAACACTCTCTTTCATCTCGGACTCACTTTCGGTTAGTAGAGAATGGTATAATACATTCTCGGTAACTTATTTCTCTTCTTCTTCATAGTTCAACAGAGCAATGCATTGATGGTAGAGATACTACCGGCTTACAGATGGATTAACAAATGGATTTTTCCCTAGTTGAGAGGGAGTGTTAAAGTTGGCAACTAGGCCAAACTCCATGTGCATCATCTTATTTATAGAAACTATTTTTTTTCTTGGATTCCTCTCTTGGAGAGGTGTAGGATTGATCTAAATATAATCCAATTCCAACATGTATTTATCTAGATATGAACTTATTTATATTATTTGACAATTTCTCAAGGTCGGCCAACAGCCAAATAAATCTGAGCTCAACCTCAACATTGCATTTAAATAGGGGAGGCCTTAAGTCATTTAACACTCATATTACTCTTGATCTCTCCTCTCCACTCATTTGGGTTTGTCCTCTCACGAGTGAGATGTAGTGGAAAGGGTTACCTAAGAGATCTCGATGTAGTCATCTAGAGAGACATAGTGACTATCCCAAAAGGGAAATTTAATCACAGTGAAGGAGGCTTAATATGCAGCTAAAGGACAAGTCCTAGCCAAAGTCATAAAGGTGCGATAGCCACAGGTTAAGAGGAGAGTTAATCCACACTTAAGGAAGCATGTAATCCACTGAAACAAGAGCTCTAATCCACACTGAAGGGAGGCCCTAAGCATGTGTCCGAGAGAGGCCTTATACATAGTCAAGGATGAGCCTTAATATGCAGTCAATGAAGAATCCCTAATACGTTCCCTGAAGAAGCCTTAATACACTATCTAAACAAACCCTAATCAGTTGACTAAAGGATGTAGTAACTATAGTTAGGAGAGGCCTAATCCACTCAAAGGAGGAGGTCTAATACACAACCAAGGATAGACACTAACTGAGCTAAATGAAGCTTGTTGATAACATGAAGGAAGAAGAGAATTTCGGGTTACTGTAGGTGACAACACCAACATAGGGGCAAGGCTATTTGGGCATCCTTTTGTGACTGCGCGAAGTTGTTCTCTTCTTGTAGGACAGTCGAGTTCGATGACCTAAGGGACAAATATGTCGAAGTCTCATTGGAGGGACAAGGAGTAATGTTTATTCTCCTTGGAAGCTAAAGGAAGACTACGTGTTAAGCCGCAGGATATAACACCATACTCAAGGATTCTGTATGGGTGTTTGAGGGCTTATATATATGCCGAGATCAACAGCATAACCAAGGAGTTGTCCTAGGTTGTTTTCATGATTGTTTAAATATTATTTCAATAGTTCTTGGTGCCCTAACGAGTCATCATGATGACAACTGCAAATCTATTTTTAATTATGTCCTATTTCATCAAGTGATAGCTAGTGCAACAAGAAGACATCAGAGTTCTCAGAGATATTTTCGGTCAAGGTTTGACCATGACTAGCTCAGTTTGTTGAATATCCTGTTCATACCATGCAGATGATCTCTAGAAGAATATTCTGTCATGTTTGACCATCATTGCCTTCTCTCGCCAAGACATTTCTATTGCTATTATAAATATCAGTTTTGTCTATTTGTACTCTCTCTCTCTCCCCTCAACTATTTGAGAATATAAGAAGAATTGATTAAGGGCTTCCTCGCATTGGGGTTCATGTGTGGCTAGTGCAACATCTTGTGTCCTCTAGTCTTGGCTTGTCTTCTACTGTTTATGTTTAATGTTATATTTTCATTTTACTATCATGCTAATGTGATTGCTAATATTGACATTGATATTGGGCTAACATCAAAATTGAAGTAAATTGTCCTAAGCATAGAACATTCCAAAAAAAATTAGCAAAACTGAAACAAATGGTGTTTCTTAGGCATCTATTTCTGGTGTGAACTAGGTTACACATCAGCATGAAATCTTTTTGCATCTTTCTGAAAGAGAGTTACAAAACATTTGTAAATTTCTTGCAAAAGAGGGATTGTGAGATAAGCTTACAATAGAAATTGTGAAGAAGTTAGCCTGTATGTCATCTCTTCATACTAAACACTTGATACTGGATGAATTACAAGGAAAAATTTACTTAACCAAGTTGGATCTTCATTTAGGATATCATCAAATAAGAATGAATATTGAATACATTCCAGAAAAACATTTAGAACTCTTGCGGGTCATTATGAATTTTTTGGTCATGCATTTTGGCCTTTTCAAATGCTTCCTTAGGAAGAATGTTTTAGTATTTTTTGATGATATACTCATCTACAACAAGTCTTCAAAGGATCATGTTCAACATGTTGATAAGGTTGTTAAACTATTGGAGGATAAACAATTATATGCAAAAACCTCGAAATGTTTCTTTGGAGTATAGGAGGCAAACTCTCTATGTGATATTTTATCCTATCAGGGTGTTAAGGTAGACCCTAGGAAAATTAATGCCATTACGAATGGAATATCCCCATGTCTATAAATCCTCTATGTCGATTTCTCGGGCTGATAGGGTGTTATCGCAAGTTTGTTAACAATTATGGGATAATAGCATCACCTCTAATAACAATACTTGAGAAAGATGCATTTTCTTGGACTCCATAAGTAGCTAAGGCCTTTAAATATCTTAAAGAGGCAATGTGCCAATAATGAGTCTTATCTATGCCAGACTTCACAAAAACATTTATTGTGGAATGTGATGCCTCACAAAATGGAATTGATGTTGTTTAAATGTAAGAAGGAAGACCCATTTCTTTTGAAAGTCCTTCAATAAAGGGAAAGTATTTACAAAAAGCTATTTACAAGAAGGAAATGTTGGTGATACTACATACACTTAAGAAATGATGACCTAATCTAATGGGAAGAAACTTCAAGGAAAAAATGGATCATGATAGTCTTAAATACTTTTTACAAGAAATATTATCTTCAAAAGAGCAACAAAAATGGGGCACAAAGATGTTGCGTTATGACTTTGAAATAATTTTAGAAAAGGAACCAAACTCTTGTTGTACATGCACTCTCAAGAAATTATGAGGGTGTGGAAGCATTTCTTTGTGTCTGTAATGAATAAAATATATATAAATATAAATAATAAAGATAATTGCAATAATGATTAGTTAACTAGTAATTAGGTTGAAGAGGCATGTCTAAATGAGACATGACTCTTCCTGAAGAGACACTTTCCTAATATAAAAGCAAGCCTCTCATTCTCATTGTAATTCATTCTTATTCTTATTCATACATTTTAATATAATATTTGTATCGTCAATGGATAATTTCATATTCCAAGTCTTTTGGAGTAAGTAATTTGTAGAAGGAACTTTGTTCGCTTCATTTCGTATTAGAGGAGTTCAGTCCTTTAGGTCGCTTGACCGGTGCACAGAGCTCATTCTTCGATCTAGGTCCTTGGTTATCGAAATTGATCAACCATGTTGCTATACAATTGAAGCATTTTCCTCAGAATTTGTGAGTTTCTCCTTTTCTCCCTTTTTCCGGGCCTTTGGCCATTAAAATTAAAACTAAAAGAAAATTTGCTAGTTGGAAGGTCTCCAATTCACTAGTTGACCTTTCGTCATAAAAAAATTTAACCAAAAAAAAAATAGCAGTAAATAAATTAAAAAAATAACAAGAAGAAAAAGTGAAAATAAAATAAAATCAAAGAACATAAAAAAAATCAAATTATATATAAAAATAAAATAAAAATAAAAAAAATCACGTGGTAGAAGCCTGTGCATTTAGAAACAACCCATGGTAATTGCCCATGGTATTTTAAAAGTGAAAGCAAAAACAAAATGGATACAAAATCTCATACCAAGTGATATTTAAAACTTTTTACGTGAAGCACGTGGTTTTGGAAACAACCCATGGTAATTGCCCATGGTATTTTAAAATTAAAAGAAAAAACAAAACGGATACACAATCTCTTTATAGGGAAGGTAAGTTTTACTTTTTTACTTAATGTTTGGTGAACATCATGACCTTGTCATATCAAAAGACGTGACCTTTATATTTATTAAGTTTGGTTACATCATAAAAGTTTATATTAAGTGTGACTTTTATATTAAGTGTTGTGACATCATAAAAATTTAATTAAAAAAAAAGTTAATATTTAAGAAGTAAAATGGAGACTAGTAATGAAATATTCCTTGGAACGTTTGGTCAATGTGTTTATACATTATTTAAAATCAAAGGATCACTCACAAGAAGAGATATAATAATCTCTATCAGTCTTAACGAAACACGTAATTATATTAGTCCTAAATTTGCTAACTAATTGGTGATTCTTCAATCAAATATAGTTGAAACAAATATTTTTGGCACATGTAACAAACAATACGATATAAACAATCTACACCTAAATATTCGAGATTATACTTTTACCTCACAATTCACTGTGAAAACCTTATGTTTTGGGATGACCATGGATGAAAACTCTAGGTTCCTTTATTCTAAATACTAAGAAAATGTTCTTAACACTTTCTTACAGGAAGAAGAAAATAACACTCTAAGATGTTACACTGAAACCTAATTCAGTAATGCCAGAAGATATATCAGATCTTTCAAAAATAATTTTTCAAGAAGGTAAAAAAGTATTACAAAATATGCAAAATGAAATTGACATAATCACTATTGACAAAAATGAAGTTTCTCCACTTAAAAACCATAGTGGAAAATTATTGACACAAATTAAGAAACTTAAGAAGGATAAAAAGTCATGAGAAAACAAGGTACAACAAATTATCGAGAAATAAGCATCAAATATAGGAATTCAAGTTCATGAAAAAATAGCAAATAATGATCCAATAAATGTCACAACTCAAGAAGAAGACAAGCAAGTTGAAGAAAATATGCTCTTGGATTTTGCAATTCAGATGATAAATATCCCTAGTGAATGTTCCATAACCAACTCAAAAACATCTTCGCCAGAAGAAAATATAAAGATTGCCACATGCCCAATAAGGGAAAGTCAAACCAAAAAAGTTTCCTATTGACATCCAAATCGTGATAATAGACAGTTGAACCAATCTACGTATTGGGACGATTCATACTAGAAACAACAAATTGATGTTTCAGAGAATAATGATGTAAAATCAATCTAGTCTTATGCCAACAATTTGTTAGAAAATTCCAGTGATCATAATACTATACAGAAGCTTAATTTAGGATGGTTTGATCTCTTCTCAGTGATACAATTTTGTTTGTCACTAAGAAGATCATATCAGCTTGTATTGATGAAGATGACTATTCTGAGATAGAAAGGCTTTCGAAGACCAAAAAAAAGAGATCATGCCTTTTTCATCGGTAAGCTTCGAGGACAAAGCTTTTTGACGAGGAAGGCAATGGAACAAATCAAATATATATAAATAATATAGATATAAATAATAAAGATAATTGTAATAATAATTAGTTAACTAGTAATTAGGTTGAAGAGGCATGTCTAAATGAGACATGACTCTTCGTGAAGAGACACTTGCCTAATATAAAAGAAAACCTCTCATTCTCATTGTAATTCATTCTTATTCTTATTCATACATTTTAATATAATAATTATATCCTCAATGGATAATTTAATATTCCAAGTCTTTTGGAGTAATTAATTTGTAGAAGGAACTTTGTTCACTTCAGTGTCATTTATATTATCTAATCACATTGGATAACCAAAACAAGGGATGAATGGAAGAATGATGAAGAAGTGTGGGTACTCATTCAAAAGTTCCGGAAAAATACCAGTACATCTGACACATTTCGCTAGAAAAATGATTCGTTATTGTACAAATATTTCTTATAACTTTGTAAGAATTCCCAACTCAAATGAAAGATTGTTCTAGAATTGCACACCTCTCCCTTAGGAGGAAACTCACGATTTTTAAAAACATACCACAAGGTTAAGAAGGATGGCTTTCAGGATGGCCTTAAATTTGATATTAAAAATTTTGTGGTAGAATATTTGGTTTTCCAACAATATAAGTTGAGAGAGTTGAGACCTTATGACTGTTACAACCTTTATCCATTCCAAATCAATTTTGGGAGGAGGTTCAGCATATTTTATCACATGCTTACCCAAGTCCAAAGGAAATATTGTCATCATGGTAGTATTTCACATAATTAACAACTATGCACACTTTTTTTCATTATCTCATCCATTTAAATACAATATAGTTTCTACTACATTTATGGAAACAATTCAAAACGTACATTGAAACCCAAATATTATTCTAAGCGACACATAACTCATTTTATTTTTTGCTTGAGCAAGTATGGATCCTTCTATGTCATTGGGTCAAAAAATAATGTACAGTATAAACTACCATCCACTCGGTGGAAAAGAGAAAGAAAGGCAAAGAAAGCCAAGCCTCCAAGGGCTACCCGTACCGCAGTACATACAAAAGAAAGAGCCTAAGGCATTACTGAAAGCCCCCAGACCCACCTGCAGAAAACCCATGAGATAACACGTGTTCCCCTCCTAGGAAACCGCAACCCAACAAACTGACCCATGATAACAAGAAGATCGACGGCTGAGAAAAAAGTGCAACTCCAAAGAGTTAGAAGTTTACCACCCTGGCCCCACCAAGTTGCACTTTGAAAGGCCACTGTTGATTCACAACACCCGAATCTAATGGATGAGAAGCATTTCGCAATTGATAATAATGCGGAAAGTTATTTCACGATGGAGGGCAGTTTTCCATCTCCCCACCCTACCATGCGTCACCAAGTGAGTAGGATCACTACGATCACATGAAAACCGTTTCTGCTTTGAGGGCCACGCGATCAGTCCGAAACCACCTAGGAGGTGGTTTTGCAATCTAGCCTTCGGTTATCAAGACTTCCAGTTACCGAAAAGCCTGGTATCTCTATCTAAGATAGAAAAATCACGCCTCGGATTGGGACAAAGCATGGGTAGCCGAATTCCATCGAGCCAAGGCCTACGAGGAACATCTGAGATCTGCATAACTCTTACACCCTGAACCTGAGTAACTAGACAAGGATCAATATCTGCCGCAAGCATTACCAAAAAGGAAGGCTCAATCAGGGGAAAATCAATTCGAGCTATTTCCCAAGGTACTAAGTCTAAACACCTCCCTGTCATCTTCCACCTGCTCATTGCATTTAGCTCTTAGTCTACAAGGCCTCACTTCCTGCCACTTTGTCAACCCATTTTTCCTTGTGTAGCTGACCCCCTGATTAGCCAGAAGATCCGCCAACTTGTTAGCCTTTCTGGGAACTTGGTAGAAACTGATAGTACGTAGGCCCTGAAGATGGCTTTTAATCCTTTGGAAAACTTGAATTAGTTTCCAATTTTTAGAGACTTTATCTGGTGCGGTTCCATTGTGAATTTTTTTCACTGAGTTGATAATTAACTCTGAATCTGCCTCTATCATGACATTTTGACAGTTGTCCTGCTTCAAAAAATCCAGGCATTGCTCCATAGCCATAAGCTCGGCCATGTTGTTGGTGGCTATACCTAGGTGGTAATGAAAGATGCTAACTATACTTCCATCTAAATTTCTAAGAACACCTCCATACCCTGTTGTTCCCGGCTTCCCCTTAGAAGCCCCATCAATGCTGTATTTTAGATAGCCTACCAGAGGGGGATGCCAAAAATCCTTTTCCGAATTTGACAAAAGGATCCTCCTGTCAATGCCTAGTAGGGAGAGCCTCTGCAACCCCAGTTGCCTGAGAATATTTGAATCTAAGTTTGAGGGAGGTTTTTTTGGGGGGGTTACGAACAGTGGTTCCCACAGTCTCCTTGAGATGTTTCAGGAACTAGTAGGTGTTGAGGGGGATTTTTTTCTCCCTTAAAAATTATTTTATTCCTCTCCTTCCACACATTCCATATGATGAAGCTTGGTACAAGAGCCCATGTTGAGTTAAGAATTTCATTATCCGAAATTTTTTTCCTCCAATTGATGAGGGTATTGATGATGCTTCTTATGTCCCTATTAGATTGTTGGAAGATTGCAGAAAATAAATCCTATAGCCAGGATGTAAAAATGCAATTTTTGAGTAAATGTTCCAAGGTTTCTTCTTGATCTTCACATAGCAGGCATCTTGAAGGCCCCTGTACACTCCTTTTCCTTATATTGTCCCAAGTCAGAATTTTCCTATGATAAACAACCCACATGAAGATTTTAATTTTCATCCACCCTGGATATTGCCAAAGGTTTTGCGAGATTTTGTCTGGAACTAGGGCATCCATCCCAAGGAGAATATTTTTAGCTTCCTTAAGATTAAAGGTGTCCTCTTTTTTCTCTCCCCATCTCAGTTGGTCTTGTCCCTCTATCACTAATATTTTCTGTTGTTCTATAATTTTCCTGAGTTCTTCTTCTTTAGTTTTCAGGAGATTGTTATTATTGCAATCAATATTTCTCCAAACTCTCCACTTTTTTATGAGATGAGAATGTGTCCATAAATCCTTAACCTTTATTAAACCTTGGGACTCCGACTCTTGTTTAAGATCTAGAAACTCTTCTTTTACCAGAATTGATTCTTGCTACCATTTGTCTTCCTACAAAAGAGCAAGATTTCCGTCTGTGATCTCCCAGAAGCTATTCTCTTGTAGTAGTCTTCTATTTTCCAAAGCTTTGTTCCGAATATAAGAACCCTTTATATTTCCCGACATTCTTATAAGATCATTGTTTTGCTAGGAATCAACACATTTTTCTTTCCAGATCTTAGCCCATTTGGTTTCTGGTTGCTGGACCCAGTGCCACCAAAGTTTGGCTCCTAGAGTCTTACTGAGAATATCTTGATCATCCAATCCAAGCCCTCCATGGTTTTCGAGCTTACAAATTTTATCCCAAGACACTAAGGGCGATTTTCTCTTGGTCTCCTCCCTACCCCAAAGGAAATTTCTTTGAATATATATGAACTGTTGAAGGACCCCTTTTGGAGCTGGGAGGGCTGATAACATGAAGATGGGGATTGCTTGGAGCACTGCTTTGGTAAGAACTAGTCTACTAGCAAGGTTTAAAGATCCGATGGTCCATTTACTGAATTTATGCTGCAACTTGTTCATTAAATGTTGCCATATACTTTTGTGCATTAGTTTTGTTGTTAGAGGAACACTTAAATATTTTGAAGGAAGAGAATCTCTTTGGAAGCCAAGAATTCTGGAGATTTTTTTCTGAATAGCAATATTGGTATTGAAGAAAAAGATTTTAGATTTGGAGAGATTTATTTCCATACCTGAAGCCGAGGCAAAAAGATTCAGAATTCTTTTGTAGTTTGAGGCTTCTTGGACTGTGGGGAGTCCTTGAAGCATGATATCATCAAAAAATTGTTGGTGAGTCAGAGCTTGCCCATTATCCATAAGTTGTAGGCCTTTAATCTTTGTTGTAGATTGCTCCTGTTTTATAGCTCTCCCCAGCCCTTCCATCATGATGATAAAAAGGAAGGGGGAGAGCGGGTCCCCCTGTCTGAGGCATCTAGAAGGATTGGAAATCTCCGAGGGGGAGCCATTAACCAATATAGAAAAACTGGAGGAGGTCACTAGTGCCATAACCCATCTAACCCATAGATGATCAAAACCAAAAGCAATCAACATTTTCTTTAGGTAGAACCAATTTACTTTGTCATAAGCCTTCGCAATTTCTAATTGCATGATCATACCCGCCTGCTTCTTGCTAGTTAAAGAGTGCACCACTTTCTTGCAATTGAATGATATTATCAAGAATTTTTCTGCCTTCCACATACCCTCGTTGCTCCTCAGAAACCAGGACTGGAAGCAAAGGTTTGAGTCTATTAGCCACAACCTTGGATATAATCTTGTAGATTACGTTGCATAGGACTATGGGTCTATATTTATCCAGTGTAAGAGCACTCTCGAATTTGGGGATCAGGACGATGAAGGAAGTGTTGAGGGCTTTCATAATAGTTTTATTTGACCTGGAATGCTCCACAACATTCAATATGTCTTGCTTTACAATGTTCCAACAGGCTTTGAAAAATTCCACATTGAAACCATATGGGCCTGGTGCTTTTCCATTTTACATGTTTTTTATTACTTCTCTTAGCTCCCCTTCTGTTACTGGTCTATTAAGGTTGAAGTTGTCCTCCCTGGGTCCCAGTTTTGGTATGTTTCTGGTAATTTCCTTGACGGCCTTCTCTCTATCTGAAGTGTTCTCCCGTGTTATACCTTGGAAGTGGTGGACTAACACAGCTTCTATATCTTTATGGGATATCTGAAGTTCCCCTGCTTTATTCTTGGTTGAAGGGATATTGTTGTGAACTCTATTGGCCATGAGGGTTCTATGAAAGAACTTAGTGTTGCTCTCTCCTTCTTTTAACCATTGAACTCTGGTTTTTTGTCTCCAAAATATTTCCTCTTGCTTACATAGATCCTCCCATTTTTTATATTGTTTATCCACTTGCTCATTGATCTCTTTATGAAAGCATTCCTTGATTAGAGCTTGCATTTTGTTTTCAACAGCTCTCTTTTCTTCGAAAATGTTACCAAAATCCTTATTATTCCATTCCCCAAGCTGGCATTTTATGTGCTTTAATCTCTTGTGAAGAAGATACATTCTGGTTCCCTGAATCTGCAAGTCCTCTAACCACCATTTCTCAATGTTGTTTGTGAAGTCTAGGTGAGACAGCCAAATATTTTCAAATATGAAGGGTTTATTCCTAGGAGTCTCTATGCCCTTGATTTCCAATTGAATTGGCTAATGATCTGAGCCACCAAAGGGAAGAACTCGTGTTGTTACCTCTTTCCCATCTATCATAAGATTCTTAGAGATGAAGAATCTATCTAGCTTTGAGGCGACTAGGGTGTCTCCTCCTCGCCTGTTATTCCAAGTGAATAGGCTAGTATTCCAATTAGTATCCACTAGATTGTTGTTATTAGAGAGAGTTTGGAAAGTTGTGGAGTCCCTGCTTAGAGATCTTGTTCCTCCTTTCTTCTCTGAAAGGGATTTAATCATGTTGAAATCCCCTCCCATGATCTAGGGTATGTCTACATATCTGCCCCTAAGATCCACCACGGTATCCCAAAACTTAAGTTTGTCATCGATTCTTTGAGGGCCATAAACATTTGTGACCAGAAAGGTACTTCTTTCTCATAATACATGAATGACAATCGATAAGTAATTTCTGGATGCCTCTGCATCTAGAATGCCAATTTTGTGGGGATTCCATAGAGTGAGTAAACCCCCTGCTATATTCTCTGCTTTTACTTCAAGAAAATCATAGTTACTGAGCTGTTTACTATGGATTTATCTGACCTTTTGAATGGAACAATTCGTTTCTTGGATAAACATTATATCCAATGTTTCTTGTTTCATTCTGTTGCTAAGCATTCTTTGCTTTCTCTTACTCCCTAGACCTCTAATATTCGAAGATGTCAACTTCATTATAATAGATTTGTAAAGGAGTAATTGGATAGGTCTTTCATCTTACTTGAATCAATCATTAGTTTTCCACACTCCATCAAGAGTTCCTTTTGCTTTTTCCAACATATTTTCTTGCCCAGGTTTCTATTGACTAGTTCCAATGTAGTTTTCATCATTTTCGCTCCTTTACTGTCCTGTTTATCTATGTTGTTACGTCGGTCTGGCTCCCCCATTTTTGATCTCCATATAAATAGTTGTTGTATTTTGTTGCGTTCCTCTTGAGGTAGTGAATCCACTCCCCCCGTGGTACCCTGCCTCAAGAAGCCTTCTAGGTCTAGGTTTTCCTTTTCAAGAATTTCTAGTAGTTCATGGTCCTCTGGATCCATGTCATTTTGGGACATTTCCTGATCCATTTCTTGTTCCACATCACTCATAGTGGCTTCTTTCTGGTACTCATCATTTTGTGTTTGTTCTGGGTTTTTCCCTTCCTCCTTTTCTGCCGAACTCCCTTCCATTGCTTGTTCCTCTTTAGTATTCTCTTCCTCTTCTTGTAGCACCTGGAAACTGTTTGGCCTGGACTGTTGTTCTCCTCACTGCTGATTCTTCAGACCTCTCTTAATTCCTTTAATTTGGTTAACCACTTACTGAAATCTATCTGATTCTTTCGAAGTATTACTTATGCTTTTTTTTATTTCCTTGTTGAGTGGATGGTCTCTAAAAAGATGTGCATGTTCATGGAATTTGCGACATCTGAATGGAATGTGCTCATAATCTACTGTTTGTACCCATTCTTGATCAAAAACTTCTAAGATTATCTCCTTCGGTAGAGCTCCTTATAGGTCCATTTCCACACAAATTCTACCAACGAATTATATTTTCCCCTTCTAGTGGCTTCAGAGGCTTTAACATAGCGTCCTAATTTATTGCCTATGGATGCTAATGATTCATTTTTCCAGTAATCAAGAGGTAGAGAGTAGAGTCTTACCCATACCAGAACTGAAGTAAAAGTCTCCTTTTCTGGGACAAAGTTCATAACCCAAGGTCTCATATAGAGCCCTGCAGCAACATAAAAGTAGGGCCCTCCTTCAAGTATTTTGTCCTTGTCTTCAATATTTGTGAACCCACCTTAAAGAAATGCTTAGACCCAAGGTGAAGATCTATGCTTACTTTAGGTTTCCAGTGGTATCTGCTACATGATTATAGAGCTTTTTCAGTGGGCCATAGTCCCATAAACTTGTAGATGATGGCATATGTCCCCATGTGTTCCCTCTACGCCTGCAACTCAGGATTATTTAAAATTACCCTGGGAGTTATATATGTTTTGGGTTTGCAGGGTCCCTTGTATTTCTTGTCTTTAGTTTCCTATTTTTTATCTTCTACCTCCTTGTCTTTTGTGCGATTTTGATCCTTTTATGTGGGTTCTTCTATTCCCGCTTTCGTTCTCTTTTTTCCTTCCACCCTTGTTTCCCTAAAATGTTCTAGAGGCTTTTCCCCTTGCTGGCCAGGGCCTCTTTGTAGGATGGAGTGGATTCCCCTCCTCGTCCACCCTTCATAGGTACTCTGACTACCCCTGCACACGCTGAACTCTAATCACTCTTCCCTGCTCCTGCACGATCTGTTCGCCCCCCGACGCAGAACCCATTTTCACTGGAATGTTTTGAACGAAATTATTTTATTGTCTACATACTCACTTAGCTCATAGCACATCTTATCATCCTCAATCTGATGGGAAAACTCAGACAATGAACAAATATTTCGAAGGATATCTTTGTTGCTTTCCTTCCATGCTACAACGAAAATGACAACTTTTATAGCACCTTATGGATATTACCCACTTCCCATCGCATTATATTTAAGAATAAATTGTAAGGTTGAAATAGTGGAATATCACATTGAGCATCAACAAAAAGTTCTCCAACTCTTAAAGGATAACTTCACTTTGGCGCAAAATATAATGAAGCAACAGGGAGATCAACATCGTAGTGTAAGAATTTTTTATATAGGAGATTGGGTATTTTTATGGTAATTTTATGAAATAAATGTTCCTCAAGAAAGCTAAGAAAGATCATAAATTATCATTAAAGTATTATGGTCCTCAAAAGGTGTTGAAAAATATTGGTACTATGGCATACAAATTGGATCTTTAACCATCTTCCCGAGTGCACCTAGCTTTCCATGTTTCATGATTAGAAAACCTTACAATTGACAAGTTCCCATTTCAAACAATATTGCCAAAACCTAATGAGAAAGGAAAAATCATATTGGAAATTGGAGTAATGGAAAAAATAACTCAATAGCTATGAAATTGATCAATTTCATAGTATCTCAACAAGTGGAACAACTTAGCCCTTGAATATTCCACGTGGGAGGATGAAAATTTTATAAAGAAGCATGTTGAACTACTCAAGCATTGAGGACAAATTTTTTTTGAAGGAGAGGGGCATGGTATGTCCCTATCATACTAATGTATTCCCTCATTGTTATTGTGAGTGTTGTCCACTTATCGTTATTGTTGTGATCATGTAGTCCCCATATTGTCATTATTGTGCCCCATAATAGCCCACTATTGTTATTGTTGTACCCTTACATTATTGTTGTTATGTCAGCTCTACTTATATTGTGAAACATTAGACTAATATATAGAGAAAGGAGGCTTTTAATTTGAATCATCAAATAATTTTCCATATGTGTAATTTAAAGGAGGTTTCCACCTTGAACATGCTAATTTTGAAGTTGTTGATCTAATATCTCTTCTTTTACTAAATATTACTATATGTAATGAGTATGGTTTATCAAATAGTCATTGAAAGAATATGGAAAGTAATTTAGAAAGTTACAAAATAGCAAATGCTATAAAAATTTCCTAATTCCATATATTTTCCTACAAGGTTATGAGAAGATGTTATATAGGCTTTGACTATGTAAACATTAAACATTATCGTCGTAAAAAACATTATCGACTTAGATAGTGGAGATTACAAAAATAAAAATTTAATTCTAAAACTCCCTACCATAATGTGGCGAAATTAGACGAGAAATATGTGAACAAATCTTCAAAGACATGTAACACATAAACTATGATGCTAAAAAGTATTAGTTTCCTATTAAAAAATTTTAACTATATTTTAATATTATTCATATTTTTAATGATAAATTTTAATATTAATATATGTAAGTTATAAATATTTATTATTAATATCTATAATGAAATTTCATAAATGTTTAGTTATATTAAACCTCCTCTTTGATATTCGAATAAATAAATATGAATAGATGAAATTTGTAAAACATAGATATTTTTTAAGATTTGATTATTTTAAAAAATATTTTTTTTTTATGTATATGTTTAACATTTTTTACTTTGAGTTTAATTAAAAATTATAAAAATTGTTGACACCTAATCCTTGTGATTGGGTGAATTATTGTAAATAGATAGATAGGAAATATGAACAGTCATCGGGAGACGAAGTGAACTGTCTCTCCCTCATGTATATAATGGGGACCTACCTAATGGAATAATACAATCAATTTGTTTCTGCCTTATCAAGTTACTACCTGGCCCGACATGGTATCAGAGCCAACTCTTTTTAGCCTTTGTGTCCCTTGTAACTCCCTGTCTGCTCTCCATATAGTTGAGCAACTTCTCCATAAAATTAGTTGCTCCTTATGAGTGAGAACTATTCCCACCATGGATATGATCAAATGCATTCTGTAAAAAAAAAAAACTTCTGCTAATAGAAAAATACTTCTGCTGATAGAAAAATACTTCTGCCAATATACAGTAAAATTGTACTCAAAAGGGCATTCTCAAAAGATTTCAAATCCACCATGTGACCCACATAAATCGATCATTATATAGATCCATCTCATATAAATCCCATAAATGTCAGCTTTCAAATGCCCCTACCATGCCAACGGAACATCAAATGAATTTGAAAATGCTTGTGTTCCTATCAGATGAAAAGACCTTTTGTTCGCTACATTCGAGCTCGCGAAAAGAATCATGAAAAGAATCCTCATGAAACAAAATATGTTTCTATACAGCAGCACACCAATACTGCAGCCTACGCAGCACGCCAATACTGCAGGAAACTTTGAAATTGAAGAAACCAAGACTTGAAACCAAGATTTTCATGAAAAGGATCATGAAACAAAATACGTTTCTATATAGCAGCACGCCAATACTGCAACAAAATTTGAAATTGAACAAACCAAGACTTGAAATTTGCATGGGCGAGGGTGCCAGAGGGGATAACAAGTAATCAAGATAGCTTCTGGTGGAGATGCGGTTAAGCAATTCATGCAATGGAGGCGACAGGTGCAATAACACCCTCTTTACAGGAGACAAAAAAAAATATGCCATTTCAAAAACTTTAACGTACAGGACAGGGCTTATTTTATGTCAGAACAACACCCCTCTATTTTGAAATGTTTATGAACATGTTTAGTAGGATGGACAACACTGGATAGTGGAGCAGTATGGGCAGTATGGACAGTGGGGCAGCTACCATGGGACAAAATTAAGGAGAAAAGAAACCAACAAAAATGTAAAACTGATTATACAGACAAAGGTAAAGCACCTAAATCCACTCACTATGTTGAGGCACAATGTAACATTGGAGTAAATGAAGATTTGTTTAATGCTTCACTTTCTTCCTGGAAAAATGATTGGTTGCTTGATTTAGGAGCAACGTATCACATGACTCATATAAAAGATTTTTTTGAAGATTTCACTGACAATTTTGATGGAGAAGTATACTTTGTAGATCAATCAAAAATCAAGCCATCAGGGCTTGGCACAATCAGGCTTAAACTGCCTAGTCTTCTAGAATTTCTTTTGCATCATGTTCTATATCTCCCACAACTGAAGAGAAACTTGTTGTCCCTGGTCCACATCCGCCAGCAAGGTCACTACATTCATATGTTTGATGGAAAGCTT
Source organism: Pinus taeda (assembly GCA_000404065.3). Classification (NCBI taxonomy): domain Eukaryota; kingdom Viridiplantae; phylum Streptophyta; class Pinopsida; order Pinales; family Pinaceae; genus Pinus; species Pinus taeda. Next base: position 60,716 of record APFE031503482.1, on the reverse strand, counting down.
GAGGTAAGAAAAGCATCTGACCACTCACTTGTCATGAGGGGAATAAAAGAAGAAAGGCTTTTCAAGTTGCAAGGAACCTCTGGTCATGCACAACATTTCTCATACAATTGTCATCATGAAGAAGGTATACTTCCATCAAGTTTATTATGGCGTGCTATATTTTGACATTTGAGCTATCACAGTCTCCGCTTATTGAAGAAAAATGGCGTTGCTGGTTTGCCTACAATTCCTAGGAAACTTAAGCAATGTGATGCTTGCATTCTAGGAAAGCATAGAAAACAATGTTTTCATGATTCACATTCAAGAGCACATAGGAAAATTGAAATCATTCATTCCGATTCATGTGGTACAATGCGTGTTCCTTCTGCAAATGGAAATAAATATATCATGACATTTATTGATGGCTACACCAGAATGTGTTGGGTTTATTTATTGAAGAACAAGTCCGATACTTTTCAAACATTCAAGAATTTTCATAAACGGATTGAAAATGATGCACAATCTCATATTGGGTCTATTCGCACTGATAATGGAAAAGAATACACATCAAATGAATTTGAAAACTATCTTTGCCAACATGGGATAAAACATCAAAAAACTCTGCCTTATAATCCCCAACAGAATGGTGTAGCTGAAATAATGAATAGGACAATCTTAGATATGGTACGATCCTTGCTTTTCTTCAAAAATGTAAAGATAATGTTTTGGGCTGATGCTGTTCTATGTGCTACATATATAAATAATAGATGTCCATCTAATGCTATAAGAAACAAGACTCCTTATGAAATGTGGTATGGACATGTTCCTTTGGTAAAACATCTCAGGGACTTTGGTTCCACCTGTTATGCTTTGATACCAAAGGTACATAGAAATAAAATTGGTGCTACAAGTTGTAATTGTATCTTCCTGGGGTATTCAAACACCTCCAAAGCATACCGCCTCTATGATGGAGTAAATAAGAAGTTTTTTGTATCTAGAGATGTAATTTTCCTTCAATCATCCAAAACTGACAATGTTGTTGAGTGGAAACTTGATCGCTTGGATAGATTTGCAAAAGAAAAATCATTTCAAGAATTTGATAATAAGATTCTTCATCTTGAAGGGGGGATTCCTATACTAGATCAACATGTGGAATCTTCTTCTGAAGAACACTCTCCCCCTCATGAAACTCCAACGACAGATGATGCTCTAAGTGATGTAATTGATAGAATTGGGAGACTCAATCTTGACTCAGTCCCAACTTAATCAACGGAGCAGCCTCGACCATCTGAGAAAGGTCCCCCAAAGTGGCCGACAAAGACACTTGAAAGTTTTCATCTTGATGAAGTTGGAAAGATAGGAACCAAAAATTCAAACCGGCAAAATGGAGGTGATGTACATGATTCTAATTCACCTGTTGATATGGATGTTTCTTATGATTGTGAATTGAACTTGTCTACAGATTTTAAACCAATTTCCTTCAAAGAATATGATTCTCATGATGAATGAAAAGAATCAATTCAAAAGGAGTATGATGCCCTCATAAACAATGACACTTGGAAGCTGGTTGATCCTCCATTTGGAACCAAACCAATTGGTTGTAAGTGGGTCTACAAGAACAAGTATAAAGTTGATGGCTCACTTGATAGGAAAAAAGCTAGGCTTGTGGCAAAAGGTTTTGCACAGAAGGAAGGGGTCGATTATGAGGAGACTTTTTCCCCCACAGCAAAATGGGCTACAATCCAGACACTCTTTGCACTAGCAGCTCAGAGCAGTTGGAAAGTCCATCAAATGGATGTAAAAGATGCTTTATGGAATGGAGATATAAAAGAGATTGTTTTTATGTCCGAGCCTGAAGGTTTTGCTGTGAAAGGGCATGAACATAAAGTATGAAAACTTGTGAAGTCCTTGTACGGCTTCAAATAAGCACCGCGAGCCTGGTATGAAAAACTAACTGAACATCTTCTAAAACTCAATTTCAAACATTTTGATCTTGATGATGCAACTTTATTTGTCAAGAATGTTGGAAAAACAGTTGTATATCTTGTGGTATATGTAGATGATCTTTTGATGACACGGAACAATGAAAGCTACATTGCATCCATAAAGAAGGAATTGGGGAAAAGTTTTGAAATGACTGATTTGGGCTATGTTCACTACTATCTTGGCATTGAAGTAACCTAACATCCAAAGTCCATATTTGTTTCTCAAAAGAAATACATTGGAGATATGTTGAATAGGTTTGGCATGACAGAGTGCAATCCTCGTAAAACTCCAATAGAACAAAACTTAAAGCTCACATCTATTCAAGGAAAGGAGTTTGAGGATGCAACAAAGTATAGATAGCTTGTAGGAAGTCCCAACTACCTAACTACTACCAGACGAGACATTTCATTTGCTGTTGGAATCCTCTCCATATTTATGCAAAAGCCTTGTGAGGGACATTGGTCTGCTGCAAAAAAAATTCTAAGGTACTTGAAGGGAACTGAAGACTTTGGAATCAAGTATACACAGGTGGACGACTTTAGCTTGATAGGATACTCTGATTCATACTTCGATGGAGACAAAGAAACTAGGGTATCTACTTCAGGATGTCTTGTGAGTCTTGGATCAGGATCTCTCTCCTCGAGATCACGCAAACAATCAGTTCCAGCAAATTCCATAACAGAAGCAGAATATGTGGCAGCAACTGAAGGAACAAAAGAAATTGTGTGGCTCAGGAAAATTATTGAAGATTTGCAGGTAAAACAAGTACAATCAACTCCACTCATGATTGATAATACCTCTGCAATAATGTTGGCCAAGAAACCAAAGTTCCATGATCGAACAAAGCACATCAATAATAAATATCATCTGATTCGACATCATGTTGAGGCCAAAACAATCCATCTCCTTCATTGTTCCACAAATGAGTAAATTGTAGACATCTTCACCAAAGCGCTTGGAAGGGAAAAGCTTGAATGATTGAGAATGATGCTTGGACTCACTAACATCCCTTCAGATTAAGGGGGGGAATGTTGACATCTAATCCTTGTGATTGGGTGAATTATTGTAAATAGACAGATAGGAAATATGAACAGTCATCGGGAGACGAACTGAACAGTCTCTCCCTCATGTATATAATGAGGGCCTACCTAATGGAATAATACAGTCAATTTATTTCTACCCTATGGAGTTACTGCACGGCCTGACAAAAATAATAAATTTCAGTTAAAATTAATGGGATTAATTTATCTTTAAAGTTATCATCATATTTTTAAGATTTTTTGAAAATACTAAATTTACTAAAAATTTTAAATGGAAGGGAGGCCATTTATTTGTGTGTGCGTGTTTGATGTGTTTCGCTGATGTCCTATGTTTATTTGTTATGTTCTCATGTTTTCATAGACTTTTTAGTTTTGTTGCAAATGATGTCATTGTTATAGTTTTATATTTATTATTTTCTTAACCTATGGTAAAAAAAGGATGGAATGAACAATGTAATATTTTTTGGTTTATGGAAGTCAATACAATTGGCTTAAAAATATATATTTTAATTAATGTAAAATTTTGATTTTATGAATATTTGTTTTATAAAATCTTAGGAAAATGGTCATGGTGATTGTTGTTTAGGTGGAAAATTTTAAAGATACATATTTATTTTAAAGTTTAGAAACTTTCGGGAATTTTACTTATTTGTAATAAGAACATTTAATTTTTTTGAAAAATATTTGGAAAAATGTTTTTTAAAATGTTCCAATTTCTAATGATTTTATATCATTTAGAAATATTTGGTGATCTTTAAATTAAAGAAGAATATTTTAAGAAAATATGGAAAATAGCAAATTTTATTTTGGAAAAAGTATGGAAAATTGTTTCGCTACTAAAAGTTTCCATAGTTTAAACAATTTAAATAAACAATAAGTGAAAAAATAATATAATTTTGTTTTCTCCATTTTCTAAACATTATTTAATTTAATTTTTAATTCACTTTTTCCTAATTATTTTACTTAACTAAAACAAAGATATTGATTAAATTATAATTTTATCAATTTCCATAATAGATTTCTATAAATATTTACAAATGCAAACTTGTAGTTGGTAAAAAATGTAGATATATTAATTTGTGCATACATAAAATGAAGTAAATCCCACAAGCTATATATCCAATTGTTAACTAATATAACATTGCAATAGTTTCAAATATTTTTTGTTTCTTTATTTTGTGCCATAAATAGTCTACAGTTTACCATACTTACCATCTCATAAATAATGGGTAATACTAAAAATTAGTGTATGATATCTCTTTGTTTGTGGCACAAGGAATCCCCTACATGCATTAATTTGACTACTAAATACTATGGAAACATACATATTCTACCTCGTAAGATACACACACACGCATGCACACACACAACATGCTAGATCCATATTAACTTCAGATCTACCAAGTGGTGAGAGGGATCAAATATCTTTAGATTAGAACCCCCTTTTGAGTAAAAAGAGAATTGTTCCCTCATGGTGCATGGTAGATGTAGAGCTAGGATGTATGTAAATGTTTATTATAATTATTGATAAAAAAAATTAACAAGCCTTTCATATATAGCGCATTTGTATTTCCATTTTCATTTATTAAATCATAAATATATATAGTCTTAGTGTAACTTATAGACGAAATAGCCCTTTTCGTGAAAATTATTTTGGTTATTTTAAAAACTTGAGCTTAAATGGTTTAATGTGCATAATTGAGTGTGCGAGGCTTTTTTAGGGTATTCAATCCATTTATGCAGTCAAAAATGTATTTTGAACAACAAAAAATCTTCAAATTGTATTGCGAAATTTTGGTGAATTCTACTGAAAAAAAGGTTATTTTAAATTTTATATATATATATATATATATATCCTATATATATATTATAATACGATATATATATACATATATATATATATATATATATATATGATATCTATATATATATATATATAATACAACACATATATATAATGGTCGACATAATAATTTATATAATAAACTTATTATTAAATTTAATTTTACCGTGGTCATTATTTAGCTACCTTACCATTAATATAGTTATTTTTTATTTATCTTTAATTGATTTTAAAATGATATAAATTGTGAAAATTTTTAATTTTTATTAAATTTTTAAATATTTATATATAAATATTCACATGACTCTTTATCTTACTAAACCCTTGGATTTTAGTTGTTGGATTTTATTGTGTTAAAGTACATTTTGAGAAAAGTGTTATAGCCCATGGCTTATTTATATTGTATGGTTTTGTACTTTTTATTTATGATATATTAGTTTTTTTACATGGTTTTGTTATAGCCCATAGATTTGTGCTTTATATATATCCCATTTTTTTATTTTTATTTAGTTAATTTTTCTTTTATAAACTAAGATAACATGGATAATTCTAGGTGGAATTATTTGACATTCATTTACATTTTATATTTCTATTTTATTTTATTTGAACATATCGAGCCAACATTTGATTTTGTTTTTTTGTTTTGTTTTCTTATAACATTATATATATATATATATATATATATATTTCCTAATATTTAGAAAACTTTGAAAAACATTCTTAGATTACACTTACACATCTCTCTTATACTTGGTTGTAGGGTGCCTCTTAGTGTATTTAATATTATTTATGGTGACATTATCCATATCAAGATATATATGAGAAAACATATTGTTATCAGTAACTAGACATCCATATTTTACTATCATATTAGAATTAAATTATTATCACACTAATTCAAATGTAGTCATGCTATATTTTTGCTAAATTTAGATGATGAAAATGATCTTCTTGTTCAAATAATATTATGTAAAATACCCATAAAATTATGTATTCATATATATAATTGTCATATACCTCAGGAACACACCTACAAACAAAAGTTGAACTAATTACATTTCGATAATAGGTTCTCATCACTAGTGAAACATATCTCTATGGTACAATTTGTTCATTAACCACATTTTCCCTTTACTTGTTAATGAACTATTTAAACTTAAACCTTTACATTACCTCTACTCATATTATAAAGACACATATGTACAACTTATTTTAACATTTTGATAATTATCTCATGCCTCGACATACTCGATTATAATTCCTCTACTTATTTTAACTTAGGACATACTCGATTATAATTCCTCTAAGTCTATTATGGGTACCTTGTGCACCATACTTCTCCAATATAAAAAATAACTTACATTTGATAGTTTGGAATATATTCTTTAAGCCTACTAAGAATTTATATAGATTGAGTGCGATAATATATAATGTGGGATTCCATCCCACATTTATCCCTTATGTGATTACGAGTTTACCTCATCCTTATATTACATTTTTTAAACTTGGAATATATTATTTGAATTAATGTTCTACTTGGTTCATTTTCCATTTGATTCATTTTTATCTATATGGTTTTCCTTAATCATTAGTTGAGGTGGCATATTTCCTTTTACATTGAGTCCATTACTTTTCCACATCAATAGAGTTTATTAATGAACTGACGCAGGAAAAATCCCGCGATATTCACAATATGCATATAAAATTCATAATTTTATTAATCCCAAGAATTTCTATGACCTATTTGGTCAAACCTTCATAAATTAAGGTTAAGGGCCTTTAATTGAATCTCATGCAGAACTCTTCAATAATTAACCCATTCTACATACCATGTCATCCTTTATCACAATCGTGGAGTTTCAAAGCACTCAATAGAACATGAATTGAGAACTTCCATCTTGAAATATGTGATTACACAATTGGACTGAAAATAAATTAAAATTGCACCTATAACTTCCTTGGGTACGCTCACCACAAATATTTTCCCTTTAATCTCCACCGTCGATCTTACCCTCGACCCAACTGCTACACTTTTTCCCAATCAAAAAACTAACTTGACACTTTATAACCATTGATCAAGGTCTTCATGATCCAACAATCCACAACAATATCGGGTGGATCACTTACGTGATGGTTACCGCCTTCACAGAGCTGATGAGAATTACTAGTCCTCGATCTATAAATGTTCGGCTCTGGGTTTATGACTATCATTCGATCAACTTAAAACCCAATATCCATTGGATAAAAAAAGCCATCCAGTCCTCCAGTTTGCGATCCTTTAACTAGCACATGAGTTATCAACTAACATAACCTTGGAGTTGACTATGACATAAGCATTGACTATGACGTAAGCGTTGATTGTGGGATCGATAGTTAGGATTTACTACGGGACTTCAACCATGATCAAGGCATCCCATACTCTCCTACCCCCATAGCAGTTATTAACCACCGTCGTTCATCTCTTTTATGTATGTAGCATGACTTAATCCTTGTTGTATCTCTCCTTCACTTTCATTCATTTATTTGATTCATCCAATGAATCATGTGCCCCCTCACTACGTTCATTTGTTTCTTACTATGTAACAACCCATTCAAGTTTCTCCCTGTGTATTTGCTTCCACCTTATGGTCTTCACTTGCTATGATTCTAATCTTCAACTTCGTTATTTCACTCCTTTGCACCTTCGTAGGAATATTGAAGGATCTCTCCAATACTGATTGTGTGTAAACCTGATACACTCTTCTCTGTTACCCCTTCTCTGATTTTGTACACCTGCAACATAAGTTACATAGAGTTACTCTAGTCACACACAACCTATAATTTAGTTACACATTACACATTATACAAACTCTGAATTGAGTAATATGTGTTAACAAATTAACATTGACACATGAATTTCTTCCTTTCCCTGATCTTCTATATCAATGGCCCTTCTTCTTCTCTGCCCATAGGCTTAACTGAATTTTTGACTCACTAACAACTTCTCTCTCTACTTCTCTAACTACTGACTCTCTGTGCCTTTTAGGCTTCCATTTATACAACATGTTTTGTTGAACTAATTCTGGTTGAGATCCCTAATTTTCTAAAATAAATCATAAATATCCTCTAAGCCTACTTTTGACTCCTACTTTTCCCTAAGAATCCTCTCTAGCTCCTCGAATCATGAAACCAATTTCGAGCCCAAGACCTAGAATTGATTTCTGACTCTCTCATCATCATTAATCACCCATGTTCTCCTACATTCAAAAGAATTTACAAATATCCTCACAATATCTAATTGATTCCTATTCTAATCACTTAAAACATTAATAGTTACATACATAGGAATCCAACTTCCTTGAAAACACAAGACCACCTAAGTCAACTAGAATATGATGAAATTGTTGAGCTAAATGCTCCTGCATCATGAATGCATGTATGCCTCATATCATATCACATGCTTTCACATTGTAGGGCATACGTTTGTAATTGATAGTCCTAATTATGTTTTGAAAATTTGAGAATGCTTCCTGTTATGGATTTGATTCATGTGAAAAGATATGCCTTCCAGTTTGTTTGTTAGTTTTCTTCTTAGATACAGCGAGAGCGTCATTTGACTATGCTACTAGGTTTCGGTCTACCATTCCTTATGAATTTTCCATTCTAGATATAGCTCCATTTTCATCCCATGCATCATTCCTTTTATTTCATTGGTTGCACATTTTGACACCATGTGGCACAACTGGTAAGTAACAAGGTATAGGATTAGCTTTATACCTACATATTTATACTCTTTCGTCTTTAGTTTTGTTCATATGTTTGCTTAACCAATCATTTTACTTACAATTGTTGGTTTAGTATGGACTATTTCCCTTATAGTGATATGAAGACTTTCCTATTATCGTTTTCTCACAAATTTTCCCTATTAGTGCTAGTCTTATTTTTGTTGAATTTGTTGTAAGGGTCTGCCTTCAATACACTCTTCTCCATGTAACCCTAATTTCTTCTTCATACCTATGGCATCTTCTAGCTAAAAATTGATACAAGGTTTATATTAGCACATTTTTTATGTTTTACACGTGCTTTGTGAGATAATTGTGTTTCTTTTGGCATTCTCTTAGTAAAGTTTTCTCAACATGAGGTAAGTTCCTTCTCCTTAGAAAAACAAAACCTCAGTTATTTTTTCTATTTCTCATTTTACTCTTGGTTAGTTTATGACCTAGGGTTGGGATGGGAGACCATTGCACACTGAGATTCATTGTGTGGTCATAGTTGTGACCTAAGTTAAAATGTTTATCTAGAGCTAGACATAAGTAAAAAAATGAGTAATCTGTTTTGGAAAAAAAACATTTCTTCTTTGAGTAAAGTTTTTTTATTATTCACAGTTTTCCCCTACCAATTTTTATTAGTCCAATGCCCTTTCATACATATTTACATATGGGTAATTTTTAACATACTTCATACCTATTTGTAGGGAGAATTGCACAGGACTCCTTCATCTGTATAATCACATCCACTTGTTATTTTATTTTCGTTTGACAATATAAATATGTCCACTAGTAGATCCTTGACCCATATTTTATACTCATAAGGTTTTGTGGCTCTAATCTAGGTACACCAAACCATTCGCATGACGTATGTATTTTTGGTTCAATTTGGAATCATCAAAACATTGGGATGACGTATGTATTTTTGGTTCAATTTGGAATCATCAAACCATTAGCATGACGTATGTATTTTTGGTTCAGTTTGGAATCTCTCAACACTTGTGAAATTTTTTGGCTTTGTAACTTATGGGTTGGACACACTTTCACTCTCTAGTATATTTTTATGGAACTCTTATGCATTTGAGCTCACCCATCATGAAAAGAGATACCCAAAACTAATTTTATAAATTAGACATTATGAAAATTTCTTGGTTTTACCCCAAGGGTGTTATGTTCGAGAAGGAAATTATGCCCATGTATGTTGTAGTTTCATAAAAAAAATGGTTGACTACCTTCAATCAAATATACATTTCTAATTTTTAATGTAATAGGTCCAATTCGATCTGACTGTTAACACTTATTAATTTTTGGTTGAAAATTTAGACTCATGTAAGTTTTTTAACTTTAAGGGATCGTTCCCTAATACATAGATTATCGTGGATATTCCACTAGAGTGTTTGTCACAATAGATATGGAAAAATTTTAGAAAACAAATTCCAAAATATACACAATTACAATTTTATTTCTCTTTAGATTTATAGATATATAGATTATTGTTAATAACATATGTAGGCAAGTTAAAATTATGAAATAAATAGATAAATATGAAATAAAATATGTCATGCATGCATTTGACAAAAGATATGACTCGGGAAACCCTTTTGGGAGAACCACAGAAGAAGGTGACATCACTCTACACTCTTGCTTTGAATATAAAATGTCTATGAGTACAAATAAGTATGGATTGTGGATTATAGGATAGTAAAATTCATAAATCCTCTCTATGTGGTCTATCTCCCTTCCCTTTTTGCTATTTTTTCTCAACTATGGAACAAATGCACTCAAAATAATGGAACCCTTTTTCCTCCAAGTGACCTGGTTATGACACAACCTCATAGCCAACTAGTGTTTAGGTTTGACTACCTTAAACATTAACAAGACTTACAAGAGTGACTATTCAGAGTCTTCCTCATCATATTGACATGGGTAGAACCTTTTTCATGAATAATGGGGGTTTCTCTCACACCCTCTAAAATTATCATGGTGAAAAAAGGAAGGTCAACTTTTGAGTGGCATAACTTTCACATAAAGACTCTAATTAACCTTCCAATGTGTGAAAGGTACATGTATGTAGAATAATAGAGGAAGGCACAATGATAAATTGGAAAAGCTTTTCTCCCAATAAACATTGTTTGATGCCTCAAAATTCTCCCAGAGAGTTTTAGAACCTAATTTACTAAACTCGGTCCCACCGGTAAAAATCATTGTGTGAGATTATTTCTTCACTTTTTCCACTCTAAATAAAAAAGAGGGATGAAAAAATATATAATGACCAAATTTGGATCACACCTACCCATTCTCAGAGCATCTTGTCCCCAAAAATATTCTGCTAAATGAGGTGAGGAAATGTGTCTTGCACCTTCTCTTGGGTATACCATTTAGCTATTCCTTGAATTTTTCTTTTGAAACTAATCTACCAAAGGTCATGGTACCCCTATCTTGTAGCCGTAGACTTATTATGAAAAAATGTGTCTTCTGTGAAGTCTGATTTAAGATCTAATACCAAACACTCCATATAAGGTAATACATATTATTATCATGGTTTAGAATGGGAGATTCATAGAGTTTCATATTCTCTACATTAAAAACTAAGTTTGCATATATAATGGTAAACTAAGTGTGAAGGAATTATCACCCACCTTTCCTAGTATCATTAATGGCCCATACCCTAGAGCCTTGATTTTATTATGAGACACTTGTATCATTTCCTTATTTAACTATAATTCTACTTGGTCTCCCACCTTGAATTATTTTTTCCTTCTATGTTGATCATGGATAGTGTTATATTGTTCCTATGACTTATGTTGTGTCTCTTGTAAGTGTGTGTGCATTTTCTTCATCTACTCTATAAATTTATCATCCCTCAAGGTATCTTCTATAATATCTTCCCCCACTCATCCTTATTATCCATATGTAATGTCGAAAGGTGAAGGAGACAAGTATCCAAAACATGTTTCAAATGGGGACTTTTGAGTAGAAGTGTGTATTTCTCTATTCTAAGAATATTGTATGTATACTATATTTTCATCTCATGTTTGTACATTCTTTTGGTTGTATCTTGTCAAATGTTGAAAACAACTTTGGTTAACTAATTCTATCTACTCATCTATCTATATATGGGATGATGTAGATATATTCAACTTTGTGTCAATCTTCTCCCACAATATATTCTAGAATGCACTAAGAAATCTCGTGTCCTTATTTGAAATGATTCTCCTAGATATCTCGAAGTGCACTGAGACTTGTCCAAAGAACAATTTGGTTGGTTCTTTCCTACTGGTGATCTTTTTACAAGGCATCAAGAGACACATCTTACTAAACCTATGAACTACCATGAATAGTCAGTCATGGCCTTTCTTGGTTGTTGGTAAACATCCCCCAAAGTCCATGCATATGCTCTCCCACGAATGAGTGGGTATAGGTAATAGACCTTGTTTCTTATTTCTAGGATTTTTTATAGAACAAAATAATGTGTCCTGTTATAAACACAACTAATTTTTCTTTCATCTTGGTCCAATACACATACCTATACAAGTTTGCAACTACTTTCCCTACAACAAAGTTCTAAACAACCTTAGAGGTGTGAGGCTCTCTAATCAGTTGCAATTGTTCACATTTACAAAAGCATAGCTTATCCAACATATACATCAACAATCTCTACATATGGTAGTCAATGGTGCTATCACTATCATGCATATTACTGTAAATCTACAACTGATGGAACATCTCCTTGATGTCCTCAACCTCTAAATATGCCTCTCTATATGCATCATGGCTTAATTTCTCCATGCGCCTTAGAGTTGCCAAAGATGCAATATTTGGGGTGAATGGATTTTAAAGCATGCCTAGAAAATTTTAATGTTACCCTTTATCTACTTAGTCATTAACTGAAAGTGTTGTAAAAATTCTATCCGCTTGTAATTCCTAGTATTTTATAGCTGACTCTCGGTCGACAAGTGCTATAGTGCCTAGTGATCTCTGTTGATTACTATCTCCTTTAAAATTAGATAGTTCTTCCACTTCTTCATATCTTACACTGGGGGCATAGATCTCCTTTTCATATGTACGTTAGTTGAGAACTACCCATGAAATACATCAAAATGTTAGCACATAGTCCTTCCTCTTTGCACTAGGACCACTCCCATAAAATACCCACTCACATTTATATCCTCTTCAAAGGGTCATTACAAGTTTGGTAATTCCATAGATGGTTCTTGACTAATATTCTTGTTTACTTCCAAAAATTCCCTCTATTGAACCTTTTCACAATGGAAACTCTTGTCAATTGCTATTATGGCATGGATTGGTGCTTCTACTACTAAAAATGAGGCTATTAATTTCAAAGTTCTATGCCAGCCCAATGAAACTTCTACCCTCACAAACATTATTAGGCATTTTACATTTCATGATGGCGTTCACCATGGTAGGATATATTTTCAACTCTCCTCTACCTAGCACATACCCCATATACACCAAAGACTCTTTTAAAAACTCACACTTTTTCCTATTTAATAGTATTCGGTGCTTCTTTAATGTCTCCAACACTTGATTCAAATATGAGACATACTTTTCCAAAGTAGCATTGTATACCAACATATCATCCAAATAGACAATGAACAATGAATATATAAAAGGGAATAGTACATCATTCACTAATATCATAAACATAGTCATTCCATTTCATAGGCCAAATCTAATGATTAATCACTCATACAAACCTTTCGTAGTTTTGAATGCAATATTCTAGTTTTCTTCTCCTATGAGTCAAATCGGGTGATATCTAAAATTTAATTCTAGTGTGGTGAAGTACTTTTCTTTTTGCAAGTGATCCACTAGATCATTTATGTTGGGTAGGGTGTACCAATTATTTAGTTTGATCTTATTCAATTCCAAGTAACATACACATTTTCCAAGTCCCATGATTCTTTGACACAATGATGATGGGTGTCCCACATGGTGATGTACTTGGTCAAATGACACCATGTTACAGTATTTGTTGCAATTGTTTCTTCACTTCATTTTGTTCCATAAAAACCTTCATAAACAAAGCAATGTTTGGCAATAAGGTGTCTATAAATAGTTGGGTCTCATACTCTACTTCCTTCTTTGGTGGTAACAATTTAGGCTCCTCGAACTCATCCTTCAATTATTTTATTAACTATTCTAATTCTTGTTTCCATTCCTTAGTACATCTCTCAAGAGATGTCTTTCCCCTTATCAAATCTTCTGCATACTGCTTTTATCTTAAAAATAATAAAACATACTCTTGCTAGAACCAATCAATTTATTGGCTTACTTGGCACTTACAAGTGAATTTTTTTGACTTTCCTTTATGTGCATTAATGTTAAAAAACTTTCCAACCTTGAATAGATGATATTGGTTGGATTTGTGCATAAATATTTCATGTCACATATACATGTAGATACTCCCAATCATGACTCTTTATAGATTAAGGGTATCCACATTTAGTTCTACTTCATCAATAAAATTAGCACTAATGGAAAATTTCTTCTTTCACTATTTAGTTACCATCAACTTTGCATCATTACTTACCTATTCCAATGAATTTGGACTTGGATGATCATCAACTTCCAACAACAACTTCTTGACTAGCCCTACTATAATGAGATTTGGCTATGATATTGAGTCAAATAGAGCATCAATATTTGTCTTATTGACTTATACATTTATAAGGAATAGATTCGTCATTTACTTCTCTTGTTGTTCCTCAAGGCTACTAAGCTTCACCGCCTTCTTACACTAATACATAGACCATATTATCATCTGCATCCAAGTTACTTTCAACTTGGTTACTAAAATAAACGGCCGTGAGATTCTTATTTTTATTGTGTTTCCTTTTTTCCTTTGTGTTAATCTCTAGATTTAACTTCCAATACTTCTCCTTTGTATGGTCATCAATGTTGTAGTTTTTAGTGGCATATCTGGAATGATGTGTTGTGGGTGTTGTCATTTTATTGATTCCCCCTTCTCATTCTTTTTTTCCTCTTTAGAATCATCTTGTTTCTCCTCTTGCTTGATCCACTTAGTTTCCCTTTGTTTAGTCATATATTCTCTAGGTACTATGCATGTACATAAGCCTTTTCCATAGATATAGAATTGTACAAGACCACTTGATTCTATATATAGGTATGTATGCCCCCCAAATACTTCAGGAGTACATCTACATTCTTTGGGGAGACATCCAACATTATGGCTATCTTTCTATACTTTGTGGTCTAATCCTACATGCATGGCCCTATAATTTTAGCCACACAAATGAAATTTTTTATTATTCATCTATATGATGACAACTAAAATATACTTGTAGTTATTGCAACTAGTGATTTAGATTTAGAGCATTGATATTACCTAGTTGTGGCTTAAGATAAATCTTTTCTTCCATTCTAAATAGGGAGTATGAATTATTTAGGCCACTTCAGCTCAGTTTACATTTTTCGGGTCCTTTCATCGAATCGTTCTCTATTTCTTCCTCATATCTTGATTTCATGTGTAATTTGTCCCTTTCATTATAACCCCCATCTGCTCCAAATATGTCAATATTATTTCTAAGGGTCATCATTAGAATATTTAAAGTATTATTTTTAGGGTGAATGCATGAAGATGGGTTACAATTTTTGGCCAAATATTGTAATGAAATTTCGAAATGTTACTCTTTTATTAGATTGAAGCCATCACCATTCATACAAGAATTGTGAATTTTGATTCAGAGTAAAAAGAAAATTTGTGGAGAATTATGTTCTTGTCCTAATGATATCTTTGAAAAAAAATTTAGGGTCTTATAATATGTCAACTTTCCATTAAATTAAATTATCTTCCTTGCAATTTCTCACACATCTTAAGACGTATTTGTGTGTTCAGATAACATAGCCCTATCTAAAAATGTGGTAATATATATATATATATATATATATATATATATATATATATATATATATATATATATATATATATATATATATATCATAAGCATGTCCACACAGAGTAAAAACTTTTCATATTTTGAATTAATTTTTTTTGTATACAAAATTACATTTTTTATTATTTTTTGAATTTGACCATGTAATATATCAATTGAATTTTTCACACAGATGTGTTAACGTAATACTTTTTTCAAGTATTTAAATAAATTAAAAAACTTAGAGTACTCGTTTTAAGAGGAATTATAAATAATGATTGTGTATATTTTATGTTAATGATTTTTTATTCAAACTCCTTAAAACTGTCTAAAACAATTTCAAGCGTACAAGAAATTAGATGAAAAATATCATATGAATTCTAAACTAACATACTGATATGCCATTCCATCGAGTATTCCATCATGAATTCAACATGATCAACTCTCCCACCTTAGGACACTTTTTTCGCTAAACCGACTACCTTAGAAAATGGGTGTACAAAAAAATTGTAGAAGGGGTTCTAAAATTGTGAATTTTAGGAGCTTACAACATCAATCGAGCACTTAAAACACTTGATCAAGTGCTTAAATTTTATGTTGAAATAGTTTGAATGAGGGCCAATCCAATCATTTACCTAGTTAACCTTTGGCTCCATCGAGCTATATGGTTTGGTCAAGCTATGTAGCTCGATAGATCCTCTATAGAAAAAATTATATATCCCATAATTTTGATTTTAGAATCAACAAAAAATTAAAATTTAATCAATCAATAATTTAACCAAGTTGATATGATATTATTTTATTAGAAATGAAAATTGAAATGGATCTAGGTTGTGAACAACATAACAATTTTTTTATGTTATTGCATCCAAATGCACAATATACAACCCACTATGGGAGTAATGTGTAAGGAGCTTTGTCCTTGATAAAAAATACCTTATTTTATAACTTGAATTTTAATGGATCATAAATTTACCTTCCACAAAAAATACTAAGACATTAGAATTTCAAAATTTATTATAATTTTTGTTATCATGTCATGAAGAAACCTTATAAAACTTAATATTAATATTAAATGTTATTATTATTATTAAATTAAATTATGAAATTTAATTTTTATATGAAAGTTATTTAGTGTATTTAATTTTAATACTCTTAATTATTTTTTTATTAATTATACTAACTTTAATAATAAAACTTGTTATATTATAATATATAATAGCACAACCACATTATTAAATGTAGTTGATATATGTAGTAGGTGTAAGAAAAAGAGTCATTAGCGCAAAAAGCTTCATGAAACCTCACTCAATCTCTTAATTTTATTTAGCATGATTTTTCTAGAAATCTATAATAATAAAATCTAATATTTCAAAAATCATGAAGTAATCATGAACTAAAGCTATCCAAAGTTGTAAAAACCCACATTTAACTTACCATGTAAATAAAAACAAGACCGAGGTCATGTGACACTTATTCCAATTTAGATAACACTTATTCCAAGTAGTAGAAAATGAGAAATTAGTGATTATGATAAATTAGTGATTAGGTGACTAAAATATTTATTCATTGCAGATTTTAGAGGTGAAATACTACCAAAGCTCAACAATCTTAAGTCAACTAACTAGAAAATGACTAACTTAAGCAACTAATTTTATTCTAAGGTTAAGATATAAAACTAACTAAAATATAATACAACTAAAAATTACTAATGTAAATGACTAATTTAACATATGTTAAGATTAGGTATATTCTATGCTAGAGCAATTTATTTAAATTTTCATACTTGGCAATCACATCAGCATTAAGATAAACTGCAGATAGAACATAACTATAAATCAAAGAAGACAAACAAAGGCAAGAGGACACAAGATATGGTGCAAGCGAGCGACAAACCCCACAATGTGTGGGGAAACCCTTTGATCAAATCTTCTTTTATCTTCAAAGTTCAGCAGAGAGAGAGAGAGAGAGAGAGAGTACATTTACAATAGAAGTCAACAATTTTACTTATCTAGATCTAAGCATAGATCATCATCTATAACGATGAGATCAGTTGAAGACATTCTACTTCAAATGAATCTCCAAGGTGACAACCTCACCTATCCATTTCGTTCATCTATTGCACCTTACTGGGTAACACCATCATGCTGCATCATGCATCTTCATGTTGATCATGATCATTGTGCTGCCCATACATCAAGTTGTCCATGACTTCATACTTCATGCTGCTCATGCATCATCATGCTTCATGCTGCCCATCCTAATATGAATCATCGTCATCAGGCTGCTTATGATCACTATGCTACCCATACATCATGATGTCTCATTCATCATCGTGCTGCCCTTTACTGACATGCCCATGATGCTGCTTCTATCATTATGACGTGAGACTCTTCATGCTTATTATTTCCATTATGTTAAGTCCTTTTACAAGCATACCAAGGATCTCTTGACCATCATAGTTCTATCATTACTGTTGTTCATCATTATGGCTATTATGCCGAGACAGTCACATATATATATATATATGCAACACTGAGATAATCACTTAACATGATCTCCATTTAGCTGAGACAATGTTAGAGCATGCTTACTCATATACATTTATATCCATGTGCTTAGGCTATTTAGAAGGTAGGTCTGAAGTCATGTTTAACCGAGACATATTGAACCTGCACCTTGACATCAAGAACCTGTATTCACCTGAGATCAGTGTCATTCTTTTTGCATTGCGGATTTGCTCCCATATATGCCAGGTCTTGACTGCACCTTCCTTTATATCACTGCGGCTACCCTTATGACTGCGGCTTCCTTTATTTTATTGCGGCTACCCTTACATGTTGTTCATGACCTGCGTATTAGGCTATAGGTCTACGTATTAGGGCTTTTGCTTAATACATCTAGACAACATAATAAGGGTCTCCCTTGACTGCGTCCAAGGTTGTTCCTTTTAGCTACGTATAAGGGTATTATAAAGACTGTAGACAGGTCCTTAGATAACTGTGGCTGTGTTTATAACTGCGGTTAGGTCTTCAATCAGCAGTGTATTATATTCCTTCATGAATAATGTATTATAATCATTCATAAACAGCGTGGTTCATATATTATGACTGCAGCTACGTCTATCCTTGCGTAATCATATACATGCTCCTTAATTCATACATAAAACCTGAGCTATGTTCGTCAGTCCTTCTATTATATACCTATACAAGATTCATGTGGAAATCTCTGAGAGGAATGCAAAGTTCTGTTTCTTCTATAACTCTGAAAATAAGTCTCCTTTGACTGCGTGTTAGATGTCTTTTTTTGACTGTGTTTTAGGTGTATCGTTTCATCCACGGTAGACCGAATGAAGAGCCTTTTCTTGCTGCATATAGGCTTCTCCTCCACAGCCATGTTTAGGTTTAGGGCAAGAGTATCAGAGTTTTGGACAACGTAGATCATCTTTATATGCCTGAGTATTTATGACTGCCTTCTCCATTAGGGCATCATCATACTAGGCTAACTTAATCCATAGTGAATCTCCTTCCCCAAAAACCCAAGACGTGGAGAGGAGATGACTTGAGGTGAGTTACCAAATGACTTCAAATCCTCTTCTATTTACACTAAAAGCAGATGATTGAATAGACATGACATTTGGACTTCTAGAGCCTACATAAGAGCTGGTCGGCTTGATAATAATTATATAAACAAAATAAATTCATATCTCCATAAATACTTATCGGAATTGGATGATCTTTGGATCAATCCTACACCTCTCGATGAGAGGGATCCAATAAAAATATCATCTCCCATAAATAAGCCAACCCACATGGATTTTGGCCCTAGTTGCCAATTTAACACTCCCTCTCAACTAGGGAGAACTCCATCTGGTGATCCATATGTCCAACTGTACTATCTCGGCCACTACTGCCTTGCACTGCTCTGCCTAGCTTTGCTCAGCTCAGCTCATCTTAGGCCTACTAGCTCTTCTCTGCTCTACTCAGCTCAGCTGGCTTTGCTCTGCTCTGCTTAGCTCAGCTCTGCTCTGCTCTGAGCAGCTCAGCTCTGCTAGCTCTTTTCTATTGGCTCAGCTCAGCTCGCCTAGCTCTGCTTTGCTGGCTCTGCTCTACTCTGCTCATCTATGCTGAAATATGAAGAAGAAGAATTGATTGAGAATGTCTCATACCATTCTCAACTGACCCAAAGTCAGACTCAGAGTGTGTACCACTAGTCCCAGACCAGTCTCAAATGACCCAAAGTCAGCATCATAGTAGGTGCCACTCCTGGTCCCAGACTAGTATCAGAGTCTCAGAGAGTGTATCACTGGTCCCAGACCAGTCTCTGTGGACCCGAAGTCCGCGTCATAGTATGTACCACTCTCACTAGTCCTAGATTAGTACTGCACTGACACGAAGTCAGTCTCGGAGTATGTACCACTGGTCCCAGACCAGTCTGAGCTGACCCGAAGTCAACGTCATAGTATGTACACCTCCTACCACTGGTCCCAGACCAATATCGCAGGCTCAGAGAGTGTATTACTGGTCCCAGACCAGTCTCAACTGACCCGAAGTCAGCGTCATAGTATGTACGACTCTCACTGGTCCCAGACCAGTCCTGCACTGACACGAAGTCAGTCTCGGAGTATGTACTACTAGTCCCAGACCAGTCTCAGCCGACCTAAAGTGAACGTCATAGTATGTACAACTCCTACCAATGGTCTCAGACTAGTATCATTGATCCCAGATCAACAGAGGTCATCCGAGCGTAGGGAGTATGGTAGATACAACAATGCGTCCATTGGTACTACTATGGTCCCTAACTTCATTTCCCTGCTCATTGATCAGATGAGAGGTACTTCCCATGAGTCCGAGACTGCATGGGTAGGATGCCACGACAGGAGAACTTAATCAATCTTGTCATCACAAGAGAACACATCAATCCTGCTACAATCGCCATGGAGAACACACCAATCCAGGCCGCCATGGAGAACACATTAATCCAGACCTCATAGGAGAACACATCAATCCTGCTACAATCGCCATGGAGAACACATCAATCTAGGCCTCACAGGAGAGCACATCAATCCTGCTACACAAGAGACCGAATCATCTTGTCCCACAAGAGAGCGAATCATCTTGTTTCAGTGCGTACCAACAGGGGAGGGTGAGTCACCCTGTGGTCGTATGTTGCTCCAGTAAGAACCGCAAGCCCCCGAGAGCTCCCAGAGCTCAATGTATGCAACATGCAGGACCCTTTTACAAAGGTCTCTCGATGACTCCAAGTCGTTTGGTAAAATCACAAATTTGATCTTTCCTCAGGGCTTTGTCCTGTACATCATCTTAGTGCAATGGAGCCTCCTTGCTCATCGAATTACCATATCCCAGATGATGTCTATCTGCTGGAGTAGTCCACGAATACGTGATTCCTCAATAATCGAATCCCACCTCTGGTTGTTACATAGAATCACAGTGGTATGAGATCAAAACAGCTCACTAAAAAGATTCCCCATCCAGACAGCTTCATACAAGATCATCCTCATAGATATGTATCCAGTCTTGATGGTGCTTACAACAATTGACTTCTACTTCTTTCTCATCCATGATACCAAAGCAGAATCTAAAGAGAAACAACACTAAGAAGTGCTCCAGTGATCCTCCACACTATCTGCCCAATCAACATTCGAATAATAATACAATTTCATATTTTCGGCAGTGTATCTCAATCCATGAGAGAATGTGCCTTGAAGAGAGCTCAGAAGATTCTTGATACCAATCCAGTGAGGCTCAACTAAATATGAGCTCCATGTGCTAACTGCAAGACGTATGTTCTGATGGAAGTTCACCAAGAACTTTCCCAAGTCTGGTCTGACATCACTACCGTATAAATTCCTCGAGGCAGTCATAGGTTTTCAGTTTATTATTCCACTTTCAGAATCCAAATCCCTCTGTCTCCTATAAATGAGAATGTCTGCACTCGTTAGATATAGGTGTCGATACGAGAGGATTATCATCCACAACCTTCGAGTAATGGTTTGGATCGGTTTCACTCCTAGTGAATCTCAGCTGCGCTACACAGTTATCAATCCTCTCATACTACACCTGATTTGTTTTGCTTCAAGCCATAGAGGGCTTTATTCTACCTGTATACATGAGATTCCCGATCATGAGTCTCAAACTCCTCGGGTTGTTCCAAGCCTGTGGACCTGGTGCGTGAGGGGAATGGTCCCCTTATAATATTTTCCTTTAGTACATTTCAGACATGTACCTTCATGCTCCTTTTTGAATTCAGGCATCCAAGTCACCATCTCACTCACAAACCTCCGGTGCTGAGTCAACGGACATGGTCCCTAGTGGACATCCTGCAACTTGATACAACCCAGAACTCAAAACATCTTTGCAAGATATATTTTCAAACACGTACCTTTCCATCGATAAGTGCCATCCTGTAATCTTTGACTTCCATTTCTAAGATGGACATCAGGTTCTTCTTGCGATCAGGTACATAAAAGAGATTCTAGGGTTCCTTGCTTTCATGGAAGAGTCAACCATTTCCTTGATTACTTTCATTAACAGTCATTCCTTTGATCATTAAAGATGTCCCAGTAATGATTGTAATCTTCATCAAGAGATGTGTCTCTGCCATTCAGAAACTCCTTCGGATAACGGCCGAACTTATTTCAACAAGGCATCCGCCTTTCCTTCCACCCTTAGTTCCAAACTTCCCAATGAAGTGATCATTAGATGGGCCATCAGAAACTTCCACTGCGCCATTCTGATAACATTCTCTGCTTTGACTTCACCCTAGGTGAATTATGAGGAACCCATTGATCCTTCTGTCTTGTTCCAACTGTCTTCGGCGATTGGTCTTTCACTCTTTCTTGGGCATTGTCTTCACCTCAGCTCTGATACCATGTTAAGATTAGGTATGTTCTATGCTAGAGCAATTTATTTAAATTTTCATAGTTGGAAATCACATCAACATTAAGATAAACTGCAGATAGAACATAACTATAAATCACAAAAGACAAGCCAAGGCAAGAGGACAGAAGATATGGCGCAAGCGAGGGACAAAACCCACAATGTGTGGGGACACCCTTTGATCAAATCTTCTTTTATCTTCAAAGTTCAGCAGAGAGAGAGAGAGAGTACATTTACAATAGAAGTCACCACTTTGACTTATCTAGATCTAAGCATATATCATCTCCTATAACGATGAGATCAGTTGAAGACATTCTGCTTCAACTGAATCTCCAAGGTGACAACCTCACCTATCCATTTTGTTCATCTGTTGCACCTTACCGGGTAACACCATCATGCTGCATCATGCATCTTCATGTTGATCATGATCATTGTGCTACCCATACATCAAGTTGTCCATGACTTCATACTTTATGCTGCTCATGCATCATCATGCTTCATGCTGCCCATCCTAATATGAATCATCGTCATGAGGCTGCTTATGATCACTATGCTACCCATACATCATGTTGTCTTATTCATCATCGTGCTACCCTTTACTGACATGCCCATGATGCTTCTTCTATCATTATGATTTGAGACTGCTCATCCTTATTATTTCCATAATGTTGATTCCTTTTACAAGCATACCAAGGATCTCTTGACCATCATACTTCTATCATTATTGTTGTTCATCATTATGGCTATTATGCCAAGACAGTCACACACACACACACACACACACACACATATATATATATATATATATATGCAAAACTGAGATAATCACTTAACGTGATCTCCATTTAGCTGAGACAGTGTTAGAGCATGCTTACTCATATACATTTATATCCATGTGCTTAGGCTATTTAGAAGGTAGGTCTGAATTAATGTTCAACCAAAACATATTGAACCTGCACCTTGACATCAAGAACTTGTATTCACCTGAGATCAGTGTCATTCTTTTTCAGTGCAAATCTGCTCCCATACATGCTAGGTCTTGAATGCAACTTCCTTTATATCATTGCAGCTACCCTTATGACTGCGGCTTCCTTTATTTTATTGCAGCTACCCTTACATGTTGTTCATGACCTACGTATTAGGCTACAGGTCTGCGTATTAGGGCTTTTGTTTAATACATCTAGAAAGCGTAATAAGGGTCTCCCTTGACTGCATTCAAGGTTGTTCCTTTTAACTACATATAAGGGTATTATAAAGATTGTAGACAGGTCCTTAGATAATTGTGGTTGTGTTTATAATTGCAGCTAGGTCTTCAATCAGCAGTGTATTATATTCCTTCATGAACAATGTATTATAATCATTCATGAACAATGTGGTTCATATATTATGACTGCAGCTAGGTCTATCCCTTCGTAATCATATACCTGCTCCCTAATTCATTCATAAAACCTGCGTTATGTTCCTCAGTCCTTCTATTATATACCTGTACAAGATTCACGTGGAAATCTCAGAGAGGAATGCGAAGTTCTATTTCTTCTATAACTCTGAAAATAAGTCTCCTTTGACTACATGTTAGATGTCTTCTTTTGATTGTGTTTTAGGTGTATCATTTCGTCCATGGTAGACCGAATGAAGAGCCTTTTCTTGCTGCATATAGGCTTCTCCTCCACAACCATGTTTAGGTTTAGGGCAAGCGTATCAAAGTTTGGATAGTGTAGATCATCCTTATATGCCTGAGTATTTATGGCTGCGTTCTCCATTAGGACATCATCATACTAGGCCAACGTAATCCATAGTGAATCTCCTTCTCCAGAAACCCAAGACGTGGAGAGGAGATCACTTGAGGTGAGTTCCCAAATGACTTCAAATCCTCTTCTATTTATACTAAAAGCGGATGATTGAATAGACATGACATTTGGACTTCTAGAGCGTATGTAAGAGCTGCTGGGCTTGATAATAAGTATATAAACAAAATAAATTCATATCTCCATAAATACTTATCGAAATCGGATGGCCTTTGGATCAATCCTACACCTCTCGACCAGAGGGATCCAACAAAAATATCATCTACCATAAAAAAGCCGACCCACATGGAGTTTGGCACTAGTTGCCAATTTAACAACATAGGAATAAAAATATGACTACCTCACAAAAACTAAAATTATGCATAACAAATATTACATCACAGACACCCCTATTATTCTTCTAATGTGGATGTACCTTGGGCTTCCTTAATGGGCTTTCTCCAACATTGAACATGCTTTTTTTATTTATTAATACCTTTATCATGATGACACATCCACTTGAATGAAATGTTCCTCCTTAAAATCGGAATCCAATCCAACGTCTAAAAGGGCACACTAATTTAAAGTTTAGTATGCCACACCTCAATTCAAAACTAAGACTTTTGTTTTACAGTCCCCAACTTTGAATGCAATCTTCTCATTTTCTAATACCTTTAACACGACGAAAACTCCATTTGAACCAACACTTCTCCTTAAACCAAGATTTAGCATCACTACGAACCATTGAGGGACTAAGAACCACCTGTTTCAATTAAACAACACATCCTTCCTACCAAACTTATAATGAAACTACAATTGTGACCTAGTTAAAGAAAACATCACCAAATTCAAATACAAATATCTTATATATAAATACTTTTGATGAAATAATTAATCCACTGAAGAAAATGCTTCCCCTTAATATTTAGTTTTATAAGTGAATTATGGCATCAAATCATTCATATATTAGAGGATAAATTTGTCCAAGGGTGCAAGAAACTTAAAAAATAAAAATATAAGTCACATGATCCAATCACACAGTCAAAATGAGTCGAAAGAAGATTATGGAAAAGGTTGCAAAGACAATAGACAATTGACTAGGAGGGCATGTCAACACTCCTCATTTCATACAACCTAGGAAACAAATATTCAACATCTACTCAGGATATGATGAGGTTAAGCAAACTCTTGATACCAATTTTAAATAGGTATTTGTATTGCATGATATATTGTCATACATATCATTTAATTTCTCTACCCTCATTTACTACATTTTCTTCAATTATCATTAGTTATGGCTGTTGATCATTATTATGTCATAATCATCATTAAAATTCTCTTTTCATTGAATACGGAAACCCTTTAATTAAATACTAGGGCTTACATAGATGTTAGTGCAAGCATTTTATTTTATCCTTTTGTATAAGACATTTTCCTGAAATATTCATGATGTTGTGAAGAAAATTTTATATATTCATGGTATTTTTGTAGTTGGGTGAATATGACTTGGCAAATAAGGTTTCAAATGTTGACGTGAAGTATATGATTGTGTCACATTAAATAATTTCTTCAGTATTTTTCACCCAAAGCAATTGGTTTGAAGTACATGTGTGGGGTACACAAGTTCCTAAGGTGCCCTATTTCTCATATTATAATAGAGTTTGAATTCCTTTAAAATTTTGGTTAGGTTGACTAGTATCTTATGATTGTTTTATATTGAATGAATAAGCAAAAAAATTATTTAGCTCTTAATTTGTTTGTTTTAGTGTCCCTTGAAGTACATGTGTGATATGAAAATGTTGCTCATGTGTCTTTTTTTTTAGATTATGTTAGCACTTTGATATATTAATTGATCTCTTCATCAATACAAGACCAACAAAGGAACTTTTTACTAATACACTGTTTGTACTAGCATGAAAAATAATCTAATAAACGTGTTTAGTATGATTATATTATGAATATATTTCTTTCATCTAAATAAATCATATCTGGAGTAGCTTTAAATCATATACAGTCCTTTAAGAGAATTCATGAAGAATATATAAGTGTAGATAACTTCCCAAGATTAAAATGAAAATTAATATAGCCTATCTTGAGTATGGATGCATGAGAATTTATCTTAATATCTAAATTTTGGGGAAATAATTGAAAACACATAGACAATACTAGTGAAAATTCAAATATAACTATTAATATGTCATTGAAATTTTAACTATATTCTTTATTTTGCATAGTAATAGACACTATATAGAGGTTTCCATTTATTTTTAAAAAGTAAATTCTAAAGTTTTAATTTATTTAGCATTAAGTGACATTGAAATTTGAATAGATATGATGCCGCCTTTCTATATTCTTGAATGCTAGCGAGTAGTCTAAATGTACTAATCCCAACTCCCAATCATTTGTAATTTCTCTAATCCTATAGAAGGTGAAGAAATTCAATCATGTGCCTGCAAAAAAATGTGTCCTAATTTGTTGTTCCATTTATGTACATATTAAGTAACTAATGGACAATTTGTATCCTATCTTTCTCATTTATTGGAAGCCATTAACACTTGTACAATCCTCTAGCAATGAATCATCTATTTCTAGGCAATAATACAAGCTTTGTAGGTGGTATTGTGCAAAATCAATTTTACCTGTAGCATGTAGATTTGGTGCCATAAATAGTAGTTCCACAAATCTCTCCGGGAAATGCTTTCATGTGTCACTTAGTAGAATCAATTTTTGGAATATATTTTAGTAGCAACTGCATGGTTCTTTAGTGGAGGATATGCTTTTTCTCAGCAATGTTGCTAGCAACAACATAAGGTTGGGGTGTGATGAGAAATGAGTTAATTGTGTAATAGATTATAGAATTAAATTCAACTGATAGGTTTAAATTCAGGATTATCTTTTATTTTTTATTTTATTTTTTCTAAATCACTTTAAAAAAATGGTGGATGGAAATCATAAAAGAAAATTGATCAAATTTGGTGAGTACAAATATATATATATATATATGATTTCATTGGATTTTCTTGAGTAAATTTGTAGAACATGAATGAATTCATTCTCTAAATTTCGAAAAAAAAATATATTAAGATTTGTGACCATGATGACTAATCTAGATATTTTAATTCTAATAAGTAAACTTCATACATTTTATATTTGGCTTCTTTAATATCCCTTCTATAGACAAGGGATTTTCGCATTTCTACTTTACATGTATTCCAAAAGTCTATGATTTCTCCCATTTTTCCTATCATTTGGAAACCTTTTGTGTCACTAAGATTTTCAAGTCCCAGTTTATCCTTGACAAGATTTCCCCATCCATTCATGATTTTTTTAATTTCCCAAGCTAATGAACACCATTAATTTGTTTTTACCATGATGTCTTTGGCAACATGATACATGTTAGAATGCATAGGCTTGATTGTGAAGCCATCATGATATATATGAGTGTATTTAGTAGTTAGTCTCCCAAACTAAGTTAACATAATGAAATATTTTTGATTTCCCAAGATAACTATCACCATTAATTTGTTTTTACCATGATGTCTTTGGCAACATTACACAGGTTAGAATGCATAGGCTTGATTGTGAAGACATCATGATATATAATAAGTCACCACTCCTAAAGTATTTAATAGTTAATCTTTGAAACTAAGTTAACATAATGAGGTTGTTGTGTTCAAATTATTGGTATAATCTCTACATATGGCCATGAACCATTCATGTGAATCTTTATGCACTTGTAGTTATGGCTAAGGCCCTCTCTTATTTCATTTAGTATATACTAAGTTTATGGTTTTAGGATGACCTTATGAAAATTAATATTTAGATTGAGTAAATATCTTTGGATGTGTTCCCTTATCATGTTGGCCAATAAACCTCTTGGGAGGATTCCTCGACCATTATATGTGGAAAATACTAAATACAACCTATAGTTTTCGTAGACTTAGGCTTTACTCTTATTGATCCATTATTCAAAGCGTGAACTCTATTATACTTAGTGTGATAAGCTTAGGGAGTCATATTTTTATAATTTTATCTTAGGAGTACTTGTGCATTTCTATTTTCAGCACACTTTTCGTTAGCTCTCTCTCTCCCTCTCTCTCTGGTGCACTAGTGAGGAGGATATTTTATAGTTTGGGTGAGTTTTGGTTACATTGATTCTTTGATTGGCCCTTCTAAATCTCAACATGCTACACTATCAATGCTTTGAATGTCTTCAGGTCATGGATCCTCTAGACTTTGAGCATTGTAGACATCTAGCTCTACTTTAGAATTCTTGAGAGATAAATTCTTTTGTCTATGAATATAAGTTTTGTATCTTTCAATTTATTTACATTCTAAGCTTTCCACCTTAAACCCTAGATATGCTTTCATAGGATCTTCACTTGAAATCCCACTATATATTGTTAACAGTCCCTCAGACATAATTATGGTCACTTGTTGGACATTAAAATTATGTTATATCATGCAGTCATGTATAGTTTAAATATTATTATATTATTTGTTATACTTATCTTCATCTATAGCTAGCCTTACAAGTTGTTGATCATACTTTTGTTCTAGTACTACCTTATGATATGATTTTTTAATATTGTTATATTATGTACACTTAGGTATTGCACATTTTAGTGATTTACTATGTTTGTAGGGAAGAATGTTATTAAACATATATTGTGTGCATTGTGGGAAAAACTAGTTATTCATTATTTTTCAATTATAAGTACAAATTATGTTGGACATATCAGTTTGTTTGAAGATACACATTGGTAAGCCAAGACCATAAGTGGCTTTTGTGCAAGGATAATAATGATGTGCATTAACAAGTGTTAGACATGTGGTACTTTATTAGTTGCATTGAGGTTTGGAATTTAGCATGATTCATTTTTCTTACTTGACGTTCCTCAATACTATGGAGAATTAAAATTTTCCCTAAATATGAGTCACTTGAATCACATTCTAACTTGGTATTCTTTCTATAGAAAAAGCAACTCAATCTCTCTTTTACATGGTGTATGATTATTTTCATTTTGAGTTTAGTTGTAGATGATCCTAGCCATTTTCTTGCGTGTGAAGCATAAATTTTAGTGCAAAGAATGTAGTTTGACTAAAAGAATGTAGTTTGACTAGTTTTGGACAATCTATTATGGGAACAACAGAATTTGGAGTGAAAATAGTGTACGTTGAAATTTTTAGGTGTTTTCATCCATTTTCTCAAGTTCCAACATCTAACCTATGAGACCACTAAGTATTGGGTCGAGGGTTCTCCTTGTATCGATCAGAGGTGTCCGATGTGTGCTACCTCTAAGTTCCACTGATTTCCATTGAATTTGAATTTTTCTTGAGTTTTTGTTTGGTTGCTCTCATTTGGGATGGGTTCTTACTCATCATAATCTTCCTCCTCTTCCAGATGTGGAGGGGTAAAATTCTAGCACTTTTGATGTTTGTTAGTTTTCTTATTTCTGCATTTGTCCTTTTTGTATTCTAGGCATGCATTTTTCAGGAGTCTAGTTTTCCGACATATTCTACACCTGAAAGCTATATTCTCATAATATAATGACTGCATCCAACTATGATATTTGTGTTTCATTTTTATGCATTCTAGTATCCTTTACTAATATCGACTTCCACATAGATGTGTGCGAAGGTAAAAATTATTTCATCCACTCTTTGTGCATCCATTTTGATATATCTGCCTATGGAGTTGCCTATGCATGCAAGTACCTTTTGGTCCTAGAAGTATATGGGGAGATTATGAAGACGTACCCATACGGGCATCCTGGAAACAACCTAAGTGTTTGCATCAAACTCCAAAAACCATGGAGTGATAAAGAGGCCTGGATATCCCCAAAACCATGGTCCCTCCTGAATCACGAGATCTCTGGTCTCTGAAGATTGAAATTTAACTATACAAAAAACCCTTTGTAGCAGAGATGGATCTCACAATATAAAGACCATTTTGTGAGTATCCAATGAAATAGATCAAAGGGTTTGGGCCAAAATTCCTTAAAACAGCAGACGATGACTTTCCTTTCATAGCTATTACATACCTTCTCTACTTCTATTGATTCTATTGTTAGTTCTGGTGTATGTCACAGTTTCTCCACTATGTATGGACTGGGTTATGTTATGGCCTACTTTGAAGATGTTGTAGGACATTTCCTGCCTTGTAGTATATGCTTGTAATATGTTCCTTCACTTCTGTGCTGCTGATGTGGATCTGGGTTGTGATCTCATTTGGACCCACTGCCTCCTTTTGATGGTTTGTTGGTTGTTACACCTCCTCGTAGTCTCATATTGAGTATGATTGTAGATCCCAGCTTGATTATGTAATCATTCATGGTTCTGTAATCTTGTAGCAATCTGCCCCTAGTTAATAGGTGTTGTTTCCCAACCAGGTAACCAAAATGATTGACAATGTTATTCTTCAAGTCTATTACAATGTTAGCATCATAAGCCGAAATCAATCTTGATTTTCGAGTGGGCGTTTTAACAAAGATTTGAAAGTGGTTGGGTATTATCCCATTGGAGGCATTCTTGGGATGGGAACTAGTCTGGAGGTCTTTATTTTTTGCAAATGTGGTTTCGATTACATCTTCCCCAGTGGCCTTATAGAGAGCAGGTATAGAAAGCCTCTACTTCCCGAATACGTTCTCTACCGCCTTTGTGAACTCTAACAGCCAGAGATCCAGTATCTTGACTGCCCTTTTTTCCTCCTCATACTCCCATCCATCTATCAAAACCCTAATTGGATTCTCCAAATCTGGCATGGCAATTTCCTCGACCCAAAAAAGAGTCTTCTTAATTGATTCCATGTCTTCCCTATTGGCCAGACCCGAGCAAGACTAGTCTGTGGACGATCAGAGGAATAAAACCTGCTGTCGGCTCCATCCTCCCTCTGACCAGGGTGCAAATATTAAAGAGTTATCATTTTTTCTATCGCCCCCTTCTCTATCATCAGACACTTGTACTTGCTCCTGGCTGTCGATAGCCCTCCCTCATACCTTGCTCTGACACAACCTAGCTCTGCCTTGATCACAAATTTGAGGTTGTGGTAGGGCGATGCCTTAATAGATCTAGCCGCATCCAGTCTATGGGCAAATCGATTTGCAACAGAAAGGCTAGATCTAATTCCAGGTCCAAATTATAGCACTACTCATGGGTCATGAACAACTCATTGTACTGTGTGAGGGCTTCGATCTAATCCTGGGGAGATCCTCTCCTCGAACTGTAGAGTGGTGGCAGTAATGATCACAATTCCTAAAACCCTAGCCATGGCGCCTTCCCTTGTAGCCCTTAACCTATTATGATGAAGGTCCATCTAGTCTATGCATAGGGTTTATCATTATCAATTATATTTCTACTAATTTTTCTGAAAGTTTGTTATGTGTTAACCATTGATACTATAGTTAGTTTTGTTTGTTTTGGGTTTCCCACCTCTACTACTGAGGGGATAAATGTGTTAGAAGAATACAATTTATGTTTAAATGATGATAGGATGTCATTCTTTGAAGAAATTGCTAAATTAGATGGTTCCTTTGATAAGGCACATGGTGCAGATGGGTTTATAGAACAAAATTAGGATAGTTTGGGAATGTTACCATAACCATTGCTTATTATCTTTCATTATTGTTTATATATCCTATACATCTTCTATAGTTGTTTTTTGGTGAATTTTTTACTGGGTGGATGGAAAAACAAAATATTAAATAATTTGTCTCCCTTCTATATTTTGTTCATCATTCTTACGTGTGCATTTTTCCTTTGTTGGATTGTTGTGATAGATAATAACACAATATATTTTTTTCTTATAGATTTCTACTTATAATGGAATTTCTTTCTATTTGTTTTTAGGGTGGCATATAGTAATGACTCCCCAAGTTCAAATATTGAACATGATATAGAAGGAGAATCATTTTCCTAGGAATTTGTGCTTAGGTCTGAAAAATATAGTCATCTTGGGACCTATGGATCAATTTCCTAAGAGATGTTAATGGTGTTTGTAGAGAGGTTTGAGATCGTGGGGATAATGTAGATAGTTACATCACAAATTATATAGGTGTTTCCATTTCTCTTAGTAACATATGCAATCTAGATCAATAAATATCTTCTATAGTTGTTTTTTGGTGAATTTTTTACTGGGTGGATGGAAAAACAAAATATTAAATAATTTGTCTCCCTTCTATATTTTGTTCATCATTCTTACGTGTGCATTTTTCCTTTGTTGGATTGTTGTGATAGATAATAACACAATATATTTTTTTCTTATAGATTTCTACTTATAATGGAATTTCTTTCTATTTTTTTTTTTGGGTGGCATATAGTAATGACTCCCCAAGTTCAAATATTGAACATGATATAGAAGGAGAATCATTTTCCTAGGAATTTGTGCTTAGGTCTGAAAAATATAGTCATCTTGGGACCTATGGATCAATTTCCTAAGAGATGTTAATGGTGTTTGTAGAGAGGTTTGAGATCGTGGGGATAATGTAGATAGTTACATCACAAATTATATAGGTGTTTCCATTTCTCTTAGTAACATATGCAATCTAGATCAATAAATATCTATGGTAGATACAAGTATCCAATCTGGCACTGTAGGAGATGTACCTCATGTGCACATATAACTTTAATTCTATTAAATTAATATTTGTTGTCATTTCTGGATTTTTTGAAAATAAAGAAATATTATTTTTTTTTTGTTCTATCTAAAATAACACGTGTTATCTTCAAGTGTGAGGTTTTTTTGTGCTAAAATCTCCAAATTTTTACCTTTTTATTGTTATTTTGACAATTGTGGGATATCTATTTTCACTAGGTGTTTTTACTTCTACATTTAGTGGAACAAAAGGAAAAATGTTATTTCCTTCATTTTAGAAAATTCAAATACTTTCTCATTTTATGATGTTTGTATCCTTGTTCGATACATTGATTTTCTCCTTTTTCTATTTTGATAAAGTTACTCTCTCATGTGCTCATGCCATTTTTGTAATGGGGGAGTTTACTTTGGATTTGGTTTCTGTCTCTTACCACTTGTCATTGAACTTGTTGAACTGGAGAAAAACCTAAAAAAAATGAGAAAAAAACCTAATGCGCCAAAAAATACATAAATATTCAAATTTTACTTCAAGAATCTAACATTGGAATTAATTAAGTAGAACTAGAGACTTATATTTGAATACTAGGCTACCCCACTAATAAATTTTTATTTTTATTTTTTATTTTTATTTTCTTTATGAGGGTCCCTAGTCCCAATGATTGAAACTGGTATTTTTTTATGGAACCAAAAAGTTCAATATAGAACTAGCTATTTCCATACAAAAACTTCTCCTTTTAAGTTTAGGGAAACCTATTTGATAGGTTTCACCTCCGAAATGGGGTTTCACCTCCAAAATGGTTGGACCATCAGGTTCCAGTAGTTCAAAATATTTGAGTATGGTTCTACACTATAGGGAGATTTTATTTTGATGGTTTCCTTGAGATTACTAACTATAAAAAGGAATAGTTAACCTTAAACATAGGGAATGTGTCTGAGTGGGAAAGGTATGGATGATTCTTACCAAAATATTTGAACTTTGTAGGTCATCCAATATTTTTTCAGCTACGATATCCAAATACCTTTCCTTTGTATAGATGGAAACAACTTTGGGAGTGTGCCAAGATGTAGACAATATCATGTTTTATGCCATACTTCAAAGCAATATTTTAGTTACCATATCTTAAGTTTCAAATAATTTTCCATTGAATGCAAATTTGGACGTTTTGAGAAATAATATGAATGAATACATTCCATAGGTTATAACTCTTCATGAAAGAATTGATGTTTTTCCTAGTAAACAAATGCCATCGTTCTATTCATTATGTTGCATTACTTGTATTTTCAAATATCTTTACTTCTATGCATCTCCTTAATTAATCTATTTTCTTACGATTGTTCTTTTCCAATATATTTTATCTGAGTGTTTGTATGAACAAAAGTAGAAAAGAGAAGAAATTCTTATGCATAATGTTTTCACATGTAACTCTTAAGGGAAGTCCAAGTGTTATTAAAGAAATTTTCTAGTAGGTAACTCTTTGTTCTTAATTTTTCTATTCTATTAGATATCCATGTCTATATGAAAATCATAAATTGGTAATTTTAAATCCTTGCCTATCATTTTTCATCTATAAGATCTCTTAAATTCTTTCTGAAACCGGTGGGAATTAATAGAATAGTATTGTGGATGGCTCACAAAAACCTTTCCATATTGACTTGAGGATTTGGGAGAGGATTTATTGTTGTGAGTATACAAATATTGGAGAATCAATAAAGGGAATAAGCCAAAGATATGTCTTCTTTGGTTTTCCTTTTCAATCAAATAAACATCATGCTTTCACCCAGGCTTCTCAAAATACACCTTTTCAAGTAGAGGTTTGTAACAAGGAGCTCACTTGTGTAAAGGGGTACTACTATAAACATAAGATTCGTGAATTTCAAGGAAGGAATGGGAAAGCTACAATGAATGGTATTGATAAAAGATTCTCACAACATTGTAGCAGATTAGTAGTGCACTACCCCTTTTATAATTGGACTAGATTTCATATGCTACACATTTTCTCCCTGAGCCACAGTTTGAAATGTAAATAGTATGACCATATCAGAAAAATGTTCTTTTTCTCCTTCAATTTAAGTATTTCTAGAAACTAAAATTCTATATGGTATAACAATTTTACACTTCCCATCACTCCATGAGAAGTTATTGTTATTGGTAACCTTAATTGTTCTTCTAATTTGATTTCTTTTGTATAATTAAAAACAAGGGGTTTTCATAGTTATAGTTATGAAAATTATTAAGGTATGTCACATAACCCTTGTTATAATAACAATCAAATTATGAAATTTGTTTCATCACCCAATTCATGACATAGAAATGTTAAATATAGAAATTGGTTTGGATCACATGTATTATATTCTTTCATTTGATGACATAGAAAATGTTGCACATAGAAATTGGTCTTGATCATATGTATTATATTATTTCATTATTCTCTTTCTGCACCAACACTTCCTCATGAATGGAAAATGATCTCACAACAATTTCCAAGGTTGGTCTTTCTAGTGTGTTAAGCATAACTTAAGGTTATTTCTTTGTAAGCCATAAATTTGCAACTTTTCTACTACAAGTTGATGGAGAACCATGTGTTAGTGTTAATTTCTTCACACTCCCATCAATGATCAAAATCTGCTCTTTTGAATTTCATAGTAGGAGTCTCATACTGATGAGTTTGCATTCCATTAGGTCATGGATTTACCGATGGTAAGTTTTTCTTAAAAATTTTCCCTCAAAACTATACTTGTAGATCCTCTTTTATATATTTTTGTCACGGTCCATGTTTACCTTGAAATTCATTTCATTAGGTCTTAGGGTTTGATCTCATTATGTTTTCGGGTCTAACCATGGTCAAATCCAATAATTACATGCCAATAATGATTAGCAAGAACATGAGGAGGCCAATAATGGTTGGTAAAGACATAATTTGTCATATTAAAAGCCTAATGTAGTTCTTTTTGAGGTGAAAAAAAAAGTATTTTGTTTTTATCTTCATTTTGTAAGTAATTTTATGTTTCCATATGTAATATTGGTTCCCAGCTACTCCTAAGCATCTGATGATGTTTCCAAGCACCTTCCACTGCAAAAATCAAGTCATCATGAGCACCAAATCACCTACAAAAGCGAAAGAGAAACGAGCATTAAAACCCTAAATTCCTCTCCCGCTGAGCTAGGGTTAGATATGAGATCAGAGATATATGAGTAGAGGAGGCATAAGGGATATCAAAAGGTATTAGGCCATTTCATATCATCGAACATCAGGTCTCCATCATTTTTCAAGAAGTCATTCCAAGGAACAAGCCATTCAACACACATAGGGGACAATTTTTCTTCAAACTATGTTTCTAAGCAAGAGAATATGAATTTGACAAAAGTGAGAGAGGTGTCTATCCAACATTAACCCACGAAAAAAATTCTTTCCCTTTTCAGATAGTTCTTATGGTTTGGGAGAAATGTCGAAAACATAATTTGTCTCAGTAGGGTTAATGCACTTCTGGAGTGACCTTGAGGAAATGAAGATTTCTCTTAGGTAGGTTGACCAAATGACTTTCTGGATGAGTCAAGTGTTAATTAAACAAAAATATCTTTCCAGTGAGCTATCATGAGCTAAATTTGGAGTTCAGGAAGACCTCCAAACATTTACTGAAACAACACTCTGCATTTTGGCAGCCTCATTCTACACATTTTTACCAGTCTTGGGAGATTGGACTTTTGATAGGGAAAATGAACTCCAAATTGAAAAATTCAAGATTTTTAGAAATTAGACACAATAATATTTCTATCACACTATATTGAGCACAATTTTAACATCGGGAAGGCCTGCAAAAGTGGTCTGAAAAGAGGAATTGTGCTTTGAGGGGATGGCACTATGCTTTTGGCAAGAGAGCCAAAAAGGCCTCAGAACCTCAAGAAACCTCAATATTGTACTCTCTTCCCTTAGATTAAAATAATATAACATCGCTTAGTATATTTTTGGTTTGCATCTGAAAATTATTAGCATCATTCCCCATGGCAAGTGTGAAACCATAAAAATCTCCCTTGGTTATGCCTAAACCCTAAAACACCCATTGTTCCTCCTATCACCTACCACTAAAACTCTAAAATTTTTCCTTGCCCTTTTATCCTTTTATCCCTATTCCCTCTCATTCCTATCCCTTTATCCCTCTTCCCAAAGGGAAATTACTCAAACAAGCCAAGCCCTCCCTCTCATTTTATGATTCCTACTCCCTTATTCACTTTCTAGCCCATAAGCTCATCTCCCATCCTCTCACTCCTAAGTAAACCATAATCACTCCTTCCATACCTTCTCTAGGGGTACATAACTTCAAATCTTGGCAAACATTGACAAGGAATACCTTCTAGCAGTGCTCAGGTGAAGACATATGAGAAGGCCAAAGAGACTAGAATTCCTGAGATACCGATGTTCTTGACATATGAGAAAGAGTCAAGGAAGTTGTTTGCAGCTGCTAGGCAAGTGTTTTCTCCAAGGTAAGTGGAAGGGACCTTCCCTTCTTCATCAGCCCATAGGCAAATGTTATCTCCGCAAGGTGTGGAAGGGGCTTTGCCTTCTACATCGACAAACCAGGTACAGGTTGAGCAGCTGAGAAAAGGCAAGGAAAAGGTATAAGAAGATGACTTGGCTGATGACCAAGAAAGGGAATTTTAGTAAAAGGAGCATGACCATGAGCCAGAGCAACATGACGCTAAGATCATTGATCTAGAGGCTCAAGAGAGGAGAAATGTCAAAGATGTCATTATTGAGGAGAAATAATCCCAAATACAAGCTGTGACGAACAACTTAGATAGAGATAAGTTTGTCATCACTCACCTGGAGCAAGAAAAAAAACAAGTAAGTCATAAACAAGCCCTCATGTAACTTGAGATACTAAAGATAAAGAGCCAAAGTGACAAAGAGGCTCATGTCTCTTTGACTCCCATTGAGCAAGAAATTGAACAAGATAGGTTAAAGATGTTGGCTTGAAAGAGTAAAACTACATCTTGAAGGGCTCATTGATAACACCAATAGGGATAAGAAAATTCTTCAACACATGGCATACAATTACATGGCTCGTAACAAAATTTGTACTATAAGGATCACAAAGCTAAAAGCTAGGTTGAGGAGAGCCTTAGAGGGAACAAAAGAGCAAGATGGGTTGAATATGTTCACTGAGGCCTCCTTGGCCAACCAAAGCACTTGATGGTGGTGCTCCATGCCAAATTTGGGCAAATTTGGAGGATTTTTTATATTTTTGAAATTTTGAAATTCTTAAGACAGAAAATTTTCCCAGAAGCACAACGCCACCGGTGCTGCGCTTTTTCCTGGGGCATCAGATGGAGAAAAGGCTAGCATTTTTGTATTCAGAATGATGAGGACATGCATCTTGGAAATTTTCAAAATTTTTTTAGCAAATCTGGGTCACCAAAAGGTCCAAAATATACCGAAAAATGACTTCTCTACCTCTTTTTGGACACACAAAAGCAGTTTTGGGAGATTAAAGTTTTTAGCGGGAAAATGACCTCCAAATTAAAAAGTTATAGGTTTTCCGAAAATTATACTTCAATATGTTTCCAATGAGCTATCAAGTGCTCAATTTGGATTACTTAAATGCCTCTAAAAGTGACCTGAGATTGACACTATGCTTTTGACCATTTTGCTCAGAAAATCAAAATTTGCCTGTTTTGACTCTGAATTTGATTTCTCTTTCCTCATGGATGATTTTACTGATGTAATTAATGACTTTGCATGTTTTAAAATAGCGTTAGAGGGTATATTCATTAGTTAAAGGTGGTTTTGAGGCAAATGAATCAGTTTCCCTACTTTTAGAGGCAGGTTTTTTGAGTGCCTATATTCCTGGCCCTTGTTTGGAAATCGTTGAAACAACTCCTATTCTCATGGTTTTGACCCCTAATGGTTAGGATGATTTGTTTTATGCCTATATTATTTATTCTCTAGTCATTTATAAAGGTTGGATTCAGCTGGATGGTCATGTACTGAACACTTATCATTTTGTAGTAGTTGTGGCAAGAAACTAATAAAGTTGCAACTATTTTTATGGGATACCTATGGTATGGCCTTTAGAATGTGTTTCTTCTTCTGTTAACATGTTCTCATGTTATTTATGTATGCCTCTTTCATATAATTTCTTTTGATTGGTTGTTTTCAAGTCAAATAGGTGGAATACATTAGGTTTTAATGCTCTGCCTTGGGAAAACACTAGTATTTTATATTTTCTCTTCTATTTAGGAAGGATTATTGACTTTCTCAAGCCCTTCTTAGCTCCTAACCAGTGTAGCCTTTCCCCCCGTCAATCTTAAGGTGTTGAAGACCATACCTTCCTTGCCCCATAGTATCCCTTGCAATTTTGACTTAGTTTCCCAGACCCAAATTGTTGAGCTCCTCCTGGTCTGGCAAAAGCGAGCAACAAATTCAATGAAAAACTTTGAGCTACTACACCTAGCATAAAATCTTTTTCCTGATCTAGTCATCTTGATTGAGATTCATAAGGAGAGATCCCTCTCCTGGCCTGGTAGGGCTAGCTACCAGGTTAAGCCTGGTTTGTGGCTACCCTATAATTGCCTCCATTCACCGTGAGGTCAATCTATGCTCTAACACCGTGGATTCAACTACATTGTACCCTAGGAATATCATATCATGGACAATTCTATTTATATACCTAAATTGAATCTCCTTTTCCATTTTGCGGTTTATTATCTAACCATGTGGGCTAGTTCTATTGTTATTTTTCTCTTTGAGAACAATTTGTATGTGGTGGTGTTGGTAATTAATAAATTCTTTAAATTCAAATTAATATATAGGCCCAGTAATTAAAAATACTTTCTAAAGGGGAATGAATGGTGATACCTTAGAAAACATTAGAATGGCTTTGCTATGGTTCTTCTAAAATCCATGGACAATGGATCTCTCAATCAAGAAAGAATTTTTTTTGTGTTCTTGTATATAATATTTGTTTTTCATGTTTTATGGATGTATTTTTGTGCCTAGTAAAAATGAGTAAGTTCAAAATTTATTGTCTCAAGTAAAGGTGTTCAGGAACATGCACCAAACACCTACTAGTTTCTTATTTCTTTCTATGTTAACTGGAGTTGAACCTATACTTCTAAGAGCTTTGTTGATGAAATATACCTTACGAATAGAAAATAAAAATTCTTTAGGTAATCATTATTCTAAAACACACTAATAATTCTTGCAAAGGAAAAAAGACCAATATCTAACTCTACTACTTTAATGTGTGAAATATCATTTGTTTTCATTATTTAAACATTACATATCCCTAATGTTTTTTAGTGATTAATGGATATCCCTATTATGGTCTAATGTTTTTTCTTGTTTTAAAAGTATTTCAGAAAAATAATACGTGGAACTTTCTTATGTCATGTTGATTGTTCTTGAGGGCAGAAGAACAAAGCATTTCTTATTGTGATAGTAGTTATGTAAGAACCTTTCCAACCTCTTTTTATGAGATATAAAGCACATATGAAAATAATAACATGTTTGTTCTTCTACCCCAACTTCTCTTTAGGATTATTTGGATCTAATCTACTATTGTTTCTTCTTTTTAAACCCTTCAATAATTTGTTCATTCTTTTAACCACAAAGTTTCATTAGTGGATCATATATTCCTTTACAAATCTTTATAAAAACATGCGTATTTATCCTTATGGATAAAGAACCTATGAGGGGATTTCTTTGTTCATTTTATTCTAGAGAAAGGAGGCTACATAGGGAGAAGACTTAAAAAACTACCATCTAAGAGATGTTGGGAATTGATGCACATAGGTTCTAGAGAAATGAGGCTACCATGGTAGATGACTTAAAAATCTACCATCCAAGAGATGTTGGCATTGATGCACATAGGTTTGGAGATGGAAATTATTATTTGATTGAAACTTAATGATATGTGGAACTTCCTATTTCCATGTTGTTTGTTCCATAAGCAGTAAGAACAAATAATTTCCTTGTCACACGGGTTGTGAAGACAACTTTACAACCTCCTCCTTCATTTTATGAGGTAAACATTTACAAAATAATAGGTTTGTTATTGTGCCCAATTTCCCTTGAGGGATATTGGTATGTGTTCTCCTATTGTTTCTTCATTTTGGACCCTTTAAGGAATTATTAATTTGTCTTGGAAAAACACTTACAAGTGCGGTGAATTAGTACTTTTAGACTCAAACATCCAATTTATATATTCTGAGAAATTAGGCCAACCTTCATATGTAAGCTACTTTATAGAAGGAAACCTGCATCTATGGAGTTTACTCTTTTTTTTGTGTATTTAATTATATGATTATTCATCATGAGTGAATCACTAAATTAATTACTTTTTGGTATGTAGTAAAGAACATAACTAAATCACAACAAACACACATAAACACCGAGATTTTTAGGTGGAAGCACAATGTGGGAGAAAAGCCACAATTTCCACTGTATTTGTCTTATTTGTTATGATATGAAGAAAAGTATTACATTTGTACTCATGTAGTCTCTTGTGAGTATGCATGCACCCACCAATAGAAAGCTACAATCTTCTCTCATTCTTTATCACAATTTCACTTTCGACAACCTTCACTATCAATACTACATATTGTTGAATAAATCATTTTGTTATCTTCACTGTCTTAGACCCACATTCATAGTTAGGTGTGGTAACCAAGAAAATCCTATAGCATTGGCCCTTTCAAGAGCAACCTACTCGAGCAAACCGCAGTCTCACCTGAGCTGACATTTTGGGATGCTAGAACCAACTTATGCATCAAGAGGGACTATGCAGTGTAACTATAAGGCTTCTATCCATTTAGGGCTTAATTCGACCTTTGCAAACCATTATCCTTATGGTAAAGAGTTTTCCTACTTAAGATATTTGTGAATTGTTTGTAACTAGTCTAACATGTATTATTCATCATATAAAAAAATAATTGAACCTTCATGATGCAATTGTAGCATAAATATGTAAAGATGAACCATAAAAAAGCTAAAACATAGAAACTACAAAAACATAGGAAAATACAAAGATATGTCTCAAATTTCATCTTCATTAGTCAAGTCTTTCGAGATACAATATTTCTAACCATATGCACACATTTGTAGGGGCCTGCACACACAACTACAAACATACAAAAATCTCTCTACAAACAACTGTAGGACCCTTCCCCTTCACCCAAATATAGAAAGATCTTATAATTATAGACTCAAAACATAATATTCAACCTATCTTCTCCCTCAGACTTTTCTAAAACATCCGTTTATATATTCTTTTACCCTTATAATACCATGTTCCTCAAACCATGGGCAGAGCTCAAACTACTCTTGATAATCCCATCCCTTTAAAACAGAAGAGGATTTGACCACCCATAAAGACCCTTTAAATCTTATTACCCTGAGCTAATCGTGTTGTGCTCCTCCAAATGTGGACTCTTTACATTATTCAAACAAAACATAGACCTAGGGACCCCTACCTAATAGGTCCCCAACACAAAGATATTACTAATCCTCAATTCGCTCAGTTGGTGTGCCCTCGATATTTGCTTTCATGCCATTGTATGTAGACTTCAAGGGATGAATTGTAGTTTTTCATTGCTTTGCATGCTATCGAACTTTGTCCAGTAGCTTCTATCTTGTCAACCCTTCTACCTTAAGGTCCATTATCCTCTATGTTTGTTGCATGATATTCAATTTGCCTTCAAATTCTTCTTAGATTTCATAGTCCTCATCTATCTAAGTTTGTGCTTGTACAAAGATGATTTGTGCCTTCCTTTGAAGCTCATCAATATGTCCCTACAGAAGTGTTCCATTCTCAAGATAGGGGAACCATCACACAGGTGCTAAGGTATGCTTGATTGATTTAAGCTCATTGAACTACAGTTTATTATGTCTGATCTCCACTTTGATCTTCTACACATGTGGGCCCTCCTACAGTGAGGCCCACACTTCTATTGTATCTTCAAAAATTTGACTACAATCCTTGAGTGTAGTCGTTATTTGAGCCATATAAGCTTTTATGGTAGATTCGTCCTGCTCTTGTACCTTCAGTGGCATTGTAGGTTGAATATTCATCTGAATTTTTGTAATCTACATTTGCAATTTAAATCTAACCTTCCACACCTCTTTCTTTAATTTTCTGACTGCAACTACTAGTTTCTGAATATATTCTACTGAAGATACCTAAGATCGGAATGTGCATACTTTCGTTATAGCCTCTTCCAACTGTTGGTTGTGTGCACCTCCTCGTGATCCTGCATCACTTTATTTTTTTCTTCATACATCTGTTGGTTATTAATTTTGACTTGATTGATGACCAAAAGAGCACATTGCTCCCATATATTGAGCTTGGTTATGATGCCCTGATGGAGCTCTTGAAACATCTCAAGGGGTAGCACCAGAAGCTTAAGGCTCAGATTCTTTAATTTTTGTATGGTCTCCCTTTCTTCTGCAACCTCTACTTGTAGTGATCCTTCTGGAAAATGGAGTATCTAGAGATTTACGGTAAGTTTGAATGTCAAAGATAATATGCTTGCTCGATTCCCACTTTCTTGAACCACTCTCTCTTGGATCACACTCGTATAAACTTGTAATTATTTAAGGCCTTGTTGGAACTTTGTCAATACTGCCTGGTATTGATCTTCAATATTCCC
This sequence comes from Pinus taeda, assembly GCA_000404065.3. Classification (NCBI taxonomy): domain Eukaryota; kingdom Viridiplantae; phylum Streptophyta; class Pinopsida; order Pinales; family Pinaceae; genus Pinus; species Pinus taeda. The sequence goes on along the minus strand of APFE031503482.1, from coordinate 17,284 downwards.
GCACATATCCTTCATCGTAGCTCAAATGTTGTCACTAATTTCATCAATGTCCCCCTCAGTGAGGAACAAAGGCTATCCAATGGTGGATTTATCTCACTTATGCTTCTTTCGTGTATCACCAACACTCATTTTCTGCCACTTCCTCATTATAAATGGGGAATCAATGTACTCCATGTCCATCAGAGGGTTTTCACTGTCATGATTTCCCTCATCAGTCTACTTCTCTACTATGTGTTCAGTTCCCTATGTAGCCTTTTACTCGAGGTCAATTGTGACTGTGAAAGGTAAGTTCTTGGGATCCTTCTTAGCCTTTGATTTTTTGGCCTCTGTAACTATGGTGATCTTACTTATACTTTCCTTCATTATCATTGCTACATTTTTGGGGGTAAGCCAATTACTCGACAACCTACTCATGACCATCAACTTGTCTTCCTCATAAACTAGGTATGGTAGTTCATGCCATACCTTCTCCAAGTATTTCTTCACGTGGATGAAGACACTATGAAAACTTTCTTTTAATTCAAGAATGTTGCTATATTGTTGAAATAATGTGGGCGATAGTCGCAACCTTTGGTTGATGACTGTGCATAAATCCATCTCGAATAGAACCTAGAATATTTTATTCTTTGTAACCCGAGTTGGTTCCTTAGATGGCCACAATGATGAAAACTTCATAGCCTCACAGACATGAGGGTCCACATTTGGGAATTACAAATCCTTTGGTTTTTTACATGCTACCAATGCAATTGAAAGAAATAGCCACTCGTAGTGGAATCACTTTCCTTCTTCCTGCACTTCTCAGAAGTCTTTATAAAACTTGTGACATAGGTAATTGACCAAATTAAGCAGGACCCCTTTGTTGTACTACGTAGCTAATAGTACAGCTAGGGTTGACACTTTGTCTATGTGACACTTCCGTATGATATTACCAGCCAAAACGGCTACGGAAAATCCATAACCACATCATCAATAGAACTGATCACATAGCCCCAAGACTTCTTAACTAAGTTGAAGTCATTATTCACCTGATAAGCTTGCTCTTTCTCCTAAGACTTTCTGGAAAATGCATCATCAGGTTTTATTCCTTGATGAGGCAATGTAGTTATCCTTTGAATTAACATATATTCGATCAAGATTGACATTCTAGCCCACAGACACCCACCATGTACCAATGCTAATATTTGGTGTTATATTGCTTTCTTCTCAATGATGTACGACAAGAACCTACTTAATATCGTGCATTAAAAATGATCTCAACAATAGAAATGACTACTAAACATTTTAGATGTGCAACTATTGATAGAAACAAAACCTACCAAAATTTTGATCTATGCTGCAATCATAGTTAAAGAGTGAAATAAAGAGTAATAACCCCAAAACATCAATGGAAACGAGATATGTAAAGAATGATTTTATTATAAAAAAATGTGAAGGGAGAAAATATATGTTAGGACTTCCCCTCTATGGGATGGGTTCTTGGCCATCCTCAAATGATTTCATCTTCTGTAGAGTCTCTCTCCTCTATAATGCATAAAACCAACAAAAATATGGTGTTCGACAATAAAAATAATCAAAAGTGAATAATGAATGGAAATTCCTCCTATTTATAACAAAATATTAAGTTGTCCTCGAATAATGAACAATAATAAAATATTACTGGTCCCATTCTTCGAATTACCACTTGGAGTATTTTATTATATTTGTTTAGGAGGGAAAAAGAATTTAAACTTTTATTTAGAAATAATAAATAAATAAATGATTTATTTATTATCTCAATAAATTAGTTAATGAATAATAAAAATAAGGATTTTTTTAGTTTATTCCTAAGGGATTTAGTCAAATTTAACAAAGGATAATAATTAATTAGTGTTTAATTGATTATCTTAGAGACAATAAGATAAATTATAATTTATCTATTTATTTTCATGATTGGGTCAAATTTGACAAGGAATAATAATAAAACAATGGTTAAATTAATTATTCCTACAAGAAAATGAAATAAATAATGATTTATTTAATTATTCCTTATGGGTTTTACTATAAATTACTTAATAAAGGTGGTTTATTAGATAATTTCTCACAGTGAAAGAAATTTTACTATGGTGAAATTGGCTTTACATGGTGTACATCGATCCATCTAGTAGATTAGGCTAGATGATCAATTTTTTGGTGATAATAGGTTGCCCCCCAATGTAAAAGTGTCAGGAGCAAAATATATGAGTGAAGTACATTGTAAAGACGCAATCACTTAGACAACACAGGGGAGTCAAGGAGAGAGAGATAGATACCAATAAAGCTGAAGCTAAGAGAGGATAGTGACAAAGGGGGTGAGACTAAAGCATGTCGCTTTTTTGTCATGGTACTGGAGCTCAATGAGATGGGGGAGGCATACCATACTTGGCAAGATAACTTTGTACAAAAATCATGGTTCGCCAAGAAATATGAAACTGAGCAATAAAGTACATGTTTAATGGTACATGACACACTGCCATAGCGTAGCTAGAAAATAATACAATGTGTCACATATACATAATGCACCTGGTAAAAACGTGAGTGATGAACGAATATAATAATATTTGAGTACATGAGATACAAAGTCCCTTCGCTCAAAAAATGGGTGAGAGAGAGTATAGAAGAACCAAAGAAGCCTTGCTCAACAAGGAAGGGCCCTGCAAAACTGAATGGATCATATGGGGGAGATCTGTATGCTATGAGCACTGCGATTGATAGGAACCGAAGCCATAAATTGTGTGGAACTGCATCTGAGGCTATATCATAGTAGGTATGCATTTGGGCATGTGGGGGACTATGTTACCGGGAATAGTGTCCACTCGGAGCTGCTATTCCCACTAAGACAAGTAGCTATCTTAGAAACAAACAAGTAAAGACCACTTTCGTTTTCCTTTATGAAAATAGATAAGAGTGGAACAAAGGACACCAACCTTAGTCTTGCGCTTGCTTCCTTACTTGATTCCTCTCCTTCGTGATAGATCTTTGACGCTTCTTCTTCATCTGCCTAGCTTCAAAAAAGCACATGTTGAATCAAAGAAACATACTGCTATTGAAGAACATAGATCTATATTCATAAATAACACAAGACCGGATATGTATTAACCATACAAATGCATATACAATCAAACATACAAGAATATGGAGGAAAACTTGAATGGCTTTATTAATATCAAGAAAAGTAGGAGGATTAAAACCAATTGTTCTGACCCAGCATCATCCTCCAACACGAAATCCCTTCTTCACCTCAAGTAAAGCTTAGATCACCCAACACTATGAAGTTTCACTGGAAAACCAACAGCACTTCTCTACAAGATATAAGATTCTAGCCTCTGGATCTCTGTAATGAGGGATCCATATATAGATGATTGTAAGGGTGTGAGTCATCTTCTGGGGTATTGATAAGTGTCCTCTCTCTGATAGTTATTTCTTCCACTTGGAGACTGATGATCTCTTACTCATCACTGGTCGAAAATAGAGACACAAGTGTGAGAGGGGAAGTTTCTGGAAGATTCCATGATCTTCCACCTCGCAAACTGTCTCTGCCATTTGTCCATTCTTGCCCATCGCACCCTACAGAGGGGCCATTTAGTATGCATCGCACCCTTTAGACTCGGAAGGTGATATACATCGTAGCCTCTGCACTGTGTATTTAGTATGGTCCAGTTTTGACCATTTCTGAGCAGTTTTTAGTGCAGAACTTCTAGGAGATGATGTAATCAGCTAACCTTGTTCCTTTAGGTAGTGAAGCAACACTTTTAGGGAGTTAGGAGCCCTTAGTTTATGGACATTTATGATTCGGGTTGTAGTGCCCAAAAATGTCTATAATAGTTGCCCCATAAAGCATGAGGTCATTAATCTTTTGATGTCGGGTGAAATGCTTTACCATGAGGATACGAAGTTTTTTCGAGCTGGGAGGCGACCTGTAATAAGATACAATACAATAAATTATCTTCATAATATTTTTCATGATCTAGCTGAGGCGGGAATTCCCGTGCTCAGCTTTATAAATTCATTTTCATGTACATAGGACAAACAATTGTCTGTGTAGCAGACTAATGATTCAGACTCATCATCCTTTGATTTGGATGATCATCTGTTCGGAAATGATGTACATTTGATGTATTTATATTCCTGAATATATCGCGGCCTAGATGGATGAAACTAGATACAGGGTCTTCAAAACTCGTTCAATCTTCACTCAGAGTACAAGTCGATCCATGTGAAAAATGTTCTGGAGTCGAACATGGAAGGACATCGCCTCATTACCAGCCAATGATGTAAGTTGTTAACAGGCGCGAGCGGAATCACCAATAATGACAATGACCCTCAAGGTACTACAATACAATTCATGTGGTGTGAAAAAGGACTTGGCGTCAAACACCACACAAAATCTCTCAGTCAAAGGCCATTAATGTAAACCTGTCACCGAAAGTGAGAAACTTGCTATTTAGGCATGCAAGCTCCAAAATACTGAAAGGGTTGTTCCTAGGTCGACTTCTTGGGTAATCAGCTGATGTCGAAAAGAAGTGACCCATCATAGGAGGGCCTTAATGAATCCCACATCTACGACACGGAACGAAGCAAATGATTTTTGAGGTGAAAATGATATGATGATACAGGGTTCAGGGTGGCATTCATGAAAAGAATGGAGCGTGAATGTATTGCAGCGGGTGAGACACAGGTGAATTCTCTTAATGGCATCTCTTGAACATATCGGTGACATTGACGATGGATTGGTAGCGTTAACCCCAAAGATGGATGGTGTGATAGACCAATGGTGATATGACCAGTGAATGGAATAACCCAACCCGGCTCGGATCCAGAGAGAAAGTGTCATGTTCAAGAGCGACTTGCCACCAATAAAGTTTTTTCAAGTTTTCTTCCCAATTTTCCCCAGTCATTGTTGACGAGTACCTCTTTATTTTTGTCAAGGTTGAGGAGGATAACATATGATTGTTCTATAATCCACCCTTCGGGTGAACCTGTCGCTATATTTTAACGAGCCTAGCGACTGTGAAACTCGTTCTTGTCCATTTGGACGAGTTTGTCGCTATTCAATTTTAACGAGTTTAATGACAAAGATAATTCGATCGTTTTCAATTTTAGAGAGTCTGAAATGGATTGAAAGGAAACTCCAAATATTCTTTTTCGTCATATAATCCCTTAAATCCGAAAAAGTGTAAAATAATACGAAAGGGATGAATTTTCGATAGTTTTAATGAGCCAAACAAGACAAGCGCTCGATCTTTTTGTGTAATAATCCCTCAAGTCCAAAAAAATTAAAATCTAGAGGAGCGATAGCACTTCCGATGACTTTAACGAGTTGGAGAGGCTAATCGCTTGGCAATCTTTTCATATTTTATGAGTTAGTTGAAAAGAGCTTAAAGGAGACTCATTTTCGAGGAATGAGTGATGATTTGGGTATCAGCTAATTGTAGGTAAGGTTTGGAATTTTCCAATCATGGTAGTGTCACAAGGATGGCTAATAGAATCACTCTTCGCAGATGTTCCTCGAAAGGGTAAACGATCAAATGGAGGTGAATGAGGGATAAAATAGAGTGGAGGTGATGATGAGAACACGACCAAGGCTCAAAAACTGATGATAATGCATTCACAATGGTTATTTACCGAAAAATTGGTTCATTTTTTAATGAGCTTAAACTTTGGGGGAAACATTTGCTCATTTCTTATGTTTATTTATTAACGAGCTTGAATTCCACGTTAAAACTGCTCATGCCAATCATATAATAAGGATATCTCATCTAAGATGCCACCTTTTATGGGGCTTGGACCTTTTAAAGCTTTGCCCCAGATCCTTTCTTTATGCAAGCTAGGAAACGATGAGGCTTACAAGTTTAAAGGGTTAGAGGACCTACAAATTTAAAAAATAAATGGTCGCTCTTTGCTTGCATGCGAAAATGTTTGCATGCCCCCAGGTATAGCGAAAAATTCCTAGGATACCATGAAAACTCTCCATCTGCATCGCAGACAAAATGCTTCCTTGGCGATGTCTACCAAAATAGACAAAAGTGAGTGGCACAGTCACCTCCACTCACATAACTTTGACGAGGGAATCTTATTCCAGTCTAATTCATTTTCCTGTCAGGACGGGTGTCTCAGACTAGTCATATATCCTCCATGGAAACCTACTCTATACCTGAGGTTTTCCTGCCTAAACAGACGAGGGTGCATGTCCCCTAGGTTTCTGTCATATCCTCCTGAACCACTCGCGCTCATCAGGTGGATGGACTGGAGATCGATGAGATATTCCTTGCATGAAAAGACCATTTAGGGATAGCATTTGACTATTTGCTATGTGTGAACTGGGGAATGATAGTTCATTTACGAGCTTGACCATTCTGCCTTCATGCGGAAAACACATTACTCTAAAGAGTGAGTAGATGATGGCTCCCATGCAATAAATATAGTCACGCCGAAGGAGTAGATTATAATCCAGGGGTCCTTGGACTACCATGACGTTCATGTGAACGGTTTGCCTTCTAAAAGTAATGGGCACATTGAGAAGGATCCCTAACGGTCAACTGGTTCTTTTGTCAAAGCCTATCAGATTTCTCATTTCAGGCAAAAGTGATGGCGAACCAAGTGCTTTCCAAGCAATTGAGGAAAGGATACTCACAAAAGCCCCTTCATCTATGATGGTACTAGCCATGACCGTTCTGTAAGCTTGTACAATGATTCAGAATGGTACACTAGCTGGTAAACAGGGTCTGCATAGTAGATTCCAGTCGTAGGAAACAACTAGGTTGCTTGGAGGTAGGACTGAATAGACGACCGAATGTGACTCTGATGAACTTACTTCCTGCAGTAAAGGAACAGGTAGACTACCCCCAAGTTCATTGGAGTTTTTTTTTATGAAAATAATTTGAACGGTGTCATTCTCTTTCTATTCAGTGACGGTATCGTTCGAAGATGAACATTCTGAAGGCAAGACCAGGTCAACTGCCGCCTCGACCTTTTCACTTTCGTCTGGTATGGATTCAGAGGGTTCATTTTCAATGATAGACGTTTCGGCCGACAAAAAATTCGTGCTAGCCAGATTTTCAACCAATGGTGGACTTGGCAAGAGTTTCTTATATCCAGGAGGGAGCCGTAGCGGTGAAGTAGGACGGTCATCCAGAACTCTTTTAGCTTCATCTAGGAAAGGACAACAGTGGATGGCGTGATTGCCTTCACACAATTTACAAGGAAATTTGCGATTCCTTTTCTATCCAGATACTTCACTTTCACTAGTTGATGGTGTGCTTTCAACATGATCATCAGAGGTTGACGACACCGGATTGTGAAAATGAGGAGACTAGTCCCTTAAGATCTGAGGGATGCAAGGACAATCTCGATGATAGTGGTCTCCTTTGTAAATGGCACATGGAGATTTAGGTTTAGACGGTGCGATGTGAGGATTTTCGCTAGACGACGCATGGTTTCCCCCTTTTGATTTTGGTTCTTTCTTCTTCTTTTCTTTTTTCTCTTTCTGCTTCTTCTTCTTCTTACTTACTTGATCTTTAGCTTTACCAACTTTATCAAGTGAAGAGGAAGGAGGAGAGGGAGAAACAGACGAAGTAGAAGTTTTGGGGGAAACTCTAGTATCATCTAGTTGCTCACTTGATTGTTCAAGAATTACGGTATTCTAAATGATAGAGGTAGAGAAGAGCCATATGGGCAAACCAATCGTCAACCCTGGAAGTGCCAATGTGCCATATGGGGTGCACCAACATCTCCCCAAGAGGATAAAGGACTAGGATTTCCTCCAAGGGGAAATCCTTGGTTGGTAGAATCCATTTTTCTCAACCTAAAGACCAATGAGGGAACTTGTGATGTTATTGTGATTAAAATAAATTTTAGATGCTTTGACACAAATTGTTTTTTCAATTTTAAAGAGTCGAGAGAAAATAAAAGATGACTCTAGTCGCCTTTGATTTTTAATGAGCCTAAAGTGACAAGTGCTTAGATGGACCTATTCTTTTAAGGAGTCTGAAAAGGAGAAAAATAGACTTCTCTGGAAATCTAGGTAGAGGGGATTACCAAACCAATCGCAAAACTGCATAATACTTTTTATGGTACAGCGGTCAATCTTCTCGAATGATGTGTTCAGTGCATTGCGATCGATAGGGAGGTAGACACGGCTTGCTAAGGATAAAGGATGTAGCCTATTGTGGTCTCCAGATATATACTCGATGATACGTGGGAGCACAAGTCCATACTCGCACTTGACATCTCAGAGTGGAGGAATCACCCTTCCAACAATGAAAACAACAGTTACCAGGTTTTACGACGCCAGAATACATCTCTAGCCTAGACTTCTAGATGTTATGCGTTAGGTTCCAAAGTGTTTTTAGATTCATTAAATTTATTTTATAGTTGATCTTGTTCAAAATTTTTCCTTTCAGGTTCACCTCGTGATGTGTATACAATTCCTAAAATGCAGTCTAAGGTGATAAACAACTGTTTAATCTTCTTTCGGCAATGAAAGCCCTAGCTACTAAGGGAAGAAAGTTGAGAGTCTTTCAAGAAAGAGCACAGAGCACACACTAAATGCACTGTCCTAAATCAAACCAAGTAGTCTAAATGAAAATGCACATGCATGTATTTGTTTTCAGCCTTCTTAATGTATAAATGATGATAAGAAAGCTAAGTGAAAATCTGAATTGTTTTCAAAGCGACAATACTTAATAAATTTCTTTTCAAATTGAAGTGAAGATAAGGGTGACACTTTGCGATTTCAAAATGAAAACTATTTTTCGACACTTTAAAAACTACTAATTCAAATCATATACAAGAGTAACAGTATAATCGACTATCAAGAACAATGGGATTCTCTTCTATAACTAAAAACGACACTTAAGACACTTTCAAATTAAGAAATGACAGTTCGACTATGCTACTTCTTTGCAAAATAGAACTAAAAATGGTGCACAATACATAAACACACTTATAGTTATTTTCGCAATAGAGGTAGAATGATGGAAGAGAAGTGGTTTTCAAAAACATATACTGACCACAGATAGCAAAACTCCTGAATAGAACTGAAAATATTGAAGAAAAACCAAAATCTGAAGGTAAAGTTAACCTTCCCTGACCATCGCGCCTGTCACATAGGGAATCCAGTATGCAGCGCAACTACAGCACATGGGAAGTGCGATCCATACAGACTACCTTGAAGGGAGGTTGTGATGGTACCAGTGCGAGGCTTTTAACTAGTTATTGCTCACAATTTGCAATTTAGTTCAGGGATTTAGGCCGAGTAAGTGATATTCATTAAATGTAAATCACACGGGTTGATCTAAGGAGGTTACTAGAGCCACCACTTAGCGCAATTAGAACGTTTGCAGATCGATTGTTCAATTTATAAACAAAACCTAGAGATAGACTGGAGCAACATTGATCTACTTTGCATTTGTATAACAAATGCAGTTCGAAGGCTAGCTGGCTTAACTTCAGGCTCTGTCTGTAAGATTATAAAACAAACAAATATAGACTAAAAAACAATCTATTCACTCCCCAGCGAAGTCACCATTTTCTTATCGAGAATAGTTTCCACTCGGAGCTAAAACTCCCACTTAGACTGGTAGCTATCTTAGAAACAAACAAGTAAATACCACTTTTGTTTTCCTTTATGAAAATAGATAAGAGTGGAACAAAGGACACCAACCTTAGTCTTGTGCTTGGTTCCTTACTTGATTCCTGTCCTTCCTAATAGATCTTTGCCACTTCTTCTTTGTCCAGCCAGCTTCAAAAAAGCACCTGTGGAATCAAAGTAGCATACTACTATCAAATAACATAGATCTATATTCATAAATAACACAGGACCATATATTATTAACCATACAAATTCATATACAATAAAACATAAAAGAATATGGAGGAAAACTTGAATAGCTTTATCAATATCAAGAAAAGCAGGAAGATTACAACCAATTGTTGCGACCCAGCATCATCCTCTAGCAAGAAATCCCTTCTTCACCTCAAGTAAAGCTTAGATCACCCAACACTATGAAGCTTCACCAGAAAACCAACAACACTTCTCTACAAGATACAAGATTCCAGCCTCTAGATCTTTGTAATGAGGGATCCATATATAGATGATTGTAGGGGGGTGAATCATCTTATAGGGTCTTGATTAGTGTCCTCTCTCTAAGAGTTCTTGATTCCACTTGGAGATTGATGATCTCTTACTCATCCCTAGTCGAAAACATAGAGGCAAGTGTCAGAGGGGAAGTTTCTGGAAGATTCCATGATCTTCCACCTCGGAAACTGTCTCTGCCATTTGTCCATTCTCGCCCATCGCACCCTACAAAGGGCCCATTCAGTATGCATCACACCCTTTACACTTTGAGGGTGATATGCATTGCACCCTCTACCCTGGGTATTCAGTATGGTTTAGTTTTGACCATTTCTGAGCAGTTTTTAGTGGAGAACTTCTGGGAGATGATGTAATCAGCTCACCTTGTTCCTTTAGGTAGTTAAGGAACACTTTTAGAGACTTAGGAGCCCTCAGTTTATGGACATTTATGATTGGGGTTGCAGTGCCCAAAAATGTCTATAACAGACTACCTGAACGGCCACCCCTTCATGAGGTTTAAAACATCTCACACATACCCAGGAATCACTAGCACAATCACTACATCACTTGACCATCAAGTGTATGGATCACGAACATGAAATGATCAAGGAAAGGGAAATAATGAGACCCTCTAATCAATCCATGATGCTGACCAGGAATGGAATCTGGAATCGATATACACCGTCGTCTAGGCTATTCTTGAATAAATGAGCTAATGTTGATAGAATAGGGTTCATGATAGATGAGGCAATGAGGATCCTCAACTAAAGCATGAGGTAAAATATTAATGTGACTGATGAACTAACATGAGGGATAATGGGGAAAAGGGGACTAAGGGACACAAAATTGACTACATTTGTCAGAGCATAAAGTGCATGGTTGACCTTGTAGCAACTGACTCAACTACAGAGGGGATGGGGATAGTATGAATGGAGGCCAAAATGGGCAACACAGGATGAATGGTAGGCAAATATGGATCGAATACTTTCACATAAGATGATGGGACATGAAATAGACTCTAAGAATGGAAGGGTGACTCATCGCGGATACTCCAAACAAGGGTGACTCGATGACGCTGGAAGATAGACTAATCTCGATGAGGACCATGAAAACATGAGTAAATGATGGTTAATCATGATGAAAATATTCATATGGTACGACAAGTATTAAGAGGGATTGGACCTCAAAATACAAGTGTTTCTTTATGACGAAATTCAATTTTGAGAGATGGTGAAGTGATCTTTCGCTGACAAATGGCTTCCTAGTGAGGTGTCAAATCATCAAACACTAAGGAAGACCCATTTTAGAGCTCAGTGATAGCTTTCTAATGGTTCTAATGGTACATCAAACTAAGCTACCATCTAGCTAGAATGGGCGATAAAAAAAATTGAAATTTTTGTATGAAAGGACTTTTTCCCTCCAATTTTTGTTCATTTGCTAAGTGAGTTGTGGTGAATTTGGACAGGAGGAAAAGGCCCTAAATCTTGTGGAGATCGTAGCAGAAAAACTAGCCATTGGAATCAAGATCTAGAAATTTTAGGAAAGTGGCCTTACTTGTCTAAAGATGGCCTTAACGCTTCTTGGAACGATGGTTCCTACTGGAGGATTAAGGGAAGAGGAAAATGAAAATGAACTGCTAGAGGAGGTCTACATTTAGCTTCACCCACTAATTTAAACATGGGAAATAGGTGGTAAAGAGAGTATAATATTTCAAGATACGGTATCAAACATCTACGGTATGCTATGTGCATATCGCTCGCCGGAGTGGCTAATAGGACAAAATATCCAAGGAATGGAAGGACAACTGACCATACCCAGATCTAGTTTGATCTAGGTCGAGACTTATTTGATAATATGGATAGGGGAAAACCATCATGCCCCCAAGCATGGGATACTGATATGGTATGTGAAGGTGGAAATAATGCCCCTAACAGGAAGAGTTTGTGGATTTCCATTGTGTTTCGAGCGCTCGACTAAGGGATTTAAGCATCTCGACCCAACTTGGCACGAGATACTCCAAAGGAGATGTAGGGGCCTATGTGCCCCCCCGTATTGTATGGGCATACTAGATGTATTTAGAGCTATGGGATCCAAACACTTATATGATACATAATATGATTAAGCATTTTATATTGCAGTGATGGTTCTCCATTTGTTTTATTTGTGGTTGTCTTATGTGTTATACATGTGATGAATGCCAATCTAGAATGTTCTTTGCAATGGTATATACATAGTGATTTTGGGCTCTAGGCACATCATTGAACGTAACAGTTTCAAATTCACATAGCAATAGCTTCACTCATAGATATTTTCTAAACAGAACTTGGTTATGCACATGATATACACCATTCAATTACATGACAAGAAGCAAGGAATCTAAACAAACATGCAGATGAAGGATGCAATGAGCAAGGGCATCGACTAACAAACCTATCAATGCATCATATTTTGCGTGAGTATTAGTGGTAGATCCAATACTCATGCCATTTGAAAGGACTAATGTATGCAAGGTGGTAAAAATGGCCTAGCCTACCGAGGCTAGACCCCAGGAGAAGCGACTTACACCATCGGCATGACCAATATACGGTGTGGATGGTGGATCCATCTAAAATGTGTAAAAGACAACAAATGAGATTATACAATCTATGTAAACTACATCACACAAATAAAGCCACACAAATTAAATGGATGTTTTGTCATCAACAATTCTTGAGGTAGAGTGTATTGGGAGAATTAAGAAGGAAATGGCCTTCAAAATCCTCTAAAGAAATTCCTCCTTACTTAAGGGTAGGGGTAATCAAGGGTAGGCATAGCTTCCATGGTGTCCCCATCAAGCTAAGAGATGGGTAGACGAGAGGAAGATTGACTACATGATGTGGCAGTATTACCTATTATGTCAACCTGAGAGAGAAGTTTCACATACACATCGTCTTTAATGGTAGACGACGGACTAGGAGACGGAGGGTCTACCGATGTTGAGACCTAGGATTCCGTCAGAAGGGGTTCGATAGAAACACAAGAAACAACCTCAAAATGGCTTCCCGATGAGGAACTAAAGGATGATGACAGGTAAAGCATGGGGCCTATGGTGTCCGTCATCTCAACATAGGGGGAGGGATCATAATAGTGGGGCTAGAGTTTCCCTGTTCTAGTTGATTAGTGGTACTAAAATCCACAAGTATAGGAGTAGAGGCTCTACTATGAGTGTCCTTGTATTCACGAATTTCCCCCAGGCAATAGTGAAATTTATCAAGATCAGAGCAATAATGTGAATAGTGACCTGAATATCACAAAGGGCACAAGGGTGGTTTGTACGAAGCGTTTTGAGTTTCTTAGGTGGGACGAGTATGTTAACATGGAATTCTGGAATATACGACTCATAGAACATTGCATGAACCAAATGATTAAGTCAAGGAAGCTCATGACAATTATTGGTGGCATGCCCAAATACTTCACACAAACCGCACAGATGTGACGGCTTTGGGGCCTTGGGGGCTGGAGAAGCTTGGGGAGCCTTGTCCTTAGGTTCGTTCCTCTTGGCTTTGCCCCCCTATCTAGATGTTGTCACAACAGGAGTGGGTTCAAGTTGAGGTTGTGGTGGAATTGCAGCAGTGATAGGGGTCATAGGGATCAACGAAGCCATGATAGGGATAGGAAATACTCCTAGAGGGAGGAATAAGAAAGGTATTTGGTTGTAAGGTAATGTCTTAGTGGAATAGCTCCTGGATGGTTGAGGCTTGGAGGAATAGTTTCTGGTGGAAATATAGGAGAGGCACCCACAAACAGAGGAGGTCCTGTGTGGGTGGATCTAGATGACTTGGATGAGATGGTGACAAGAGAGTGCTGAGGGGTTGGTTATTCATCAGAGGTCTTGACCTCGTTAGAATCCATCATGATGATTTCGCAGTCACTGGGACCAGAAGGTTGGGGGAGGTGAGCTGCTTGACTTGGTTGGGGTTGAGTAGCAACAAATCCCTGCTGAGGGAAAGGATTTGCAAGCATGACTGGTTGACGTGGTGTAGAATTTTGAGGCGATTGTTGACCTAGAGAACCTTCTTGAGCTTCTCATAGTTGGCGCATCTGGGGTAGAATAGGACACATGCGTATAGTGGCCATGTACATCACAACATGCACACGACTTATTCATATGAATAGACTTGTTATGCTTCGGTTGGCCGCCCTATTGCTTGTTGTTGGTGTTAGGCTGGTTCCCCTAGGCTTCACTATGTTGGTTACCTTAGTTACCCTGTTTACCCTTGTTACCCTTCCCCTTATTCTTTTTCTTCGAATATTGGGGATTGGTATCACTCTGCTACACAATCACCTGACCCTGTGAGGGTGGTGGTTGCTGGGGCTGAGGATGCATGAGAGGTTGCAACGCTAATGCTTGAGGCATCGGAGAGACAAGCTATGCATACGAAGGAGCGATCATTTGGTAGATGGGTTGGGGCCCTCGAAACATGTTTCTAGCATGAGGGGCATAAATGTTGGAGGAACTAGTGCCACCCTATGGGTAGCCATAACTTTTCTGAGAATATGGCAAAGAATGTGAAATGATTCCAATGATACTATCGGCAACATTAGATGACCTCAATGCATTAGCATGTCCATGACGTGGGAGGTCTAGAATGACGATATAGACATAACCAGATTATTCATAAATTAGATCATATCTCAAGGTGGTCTCGAGAGTTTCTTCGTTAGTTTGAGGAAAATGGGACACACCTTCTTTCCCAATGGGGGATAAAATGCTCTTAATAAATAAATCTAGATAGGCTTGGTCTTCAAAAGGTGGGGCACGACATGTGATCCTTCTTCGACGCCACTCTTGAACATGGACAGAAAAGCGAGTAGAAAAGGATTGATGGAATGTGGTCAAAATCTCAATAGGATTGTTGTATCAGAGAGGTAACTAGAAATAGGACAAGAAGGCTTTAGCAAGCATCATGAAAATAGAATGAGAGGTGGTGGGTTGGTCTACCTACCATTTCATAGCGTCTCTAGTGAGTGTGCATTGGAAGAGCTGAAAATGAATGGAGTCATCAGTTATGGAGTTGTAAAAACACCACATGTTGAAGGATCAAACATGGTTGGTAGGATCCTCTCCAACAATACCTTCGAACTGTTGGATTTCTAAGGGAAGCTTAGTCGGCGTAGAGGGTCAACCAGAATCATGGTTTATGGGGTCATTTATCAACTGCTTAAGATATGGTAGACTTAAGCTAGCCATAAAAGGGAGCATGGCGGTCACCAGAAGGATTCATGAGACTGTTCCTCCTCATCTGATTACCAGTGTAGAACCAAAGCCACCACTAGCATGGGTTCCTGCACCAGCTGTGGGTCCAGACATGGTGATGATATGTGGTGAAGGAGGCTTAGATTCAGATGAGGAATCAAGATAGGAGTCAAGATGGGGACTCGGAGGGTTATGAACTCTAACCCAACGGGGAGGAGTAATATGCACAAGAGGAAACTAAGGTTGAAGGCCTCATAGTCTCTGTGACTCATGCCTTGGTGGCACAATGATGGAACGACACACGGAACACATCAATGGTGAAGGGAGATCAACAATATTTCTTATGTCTCTAATGCAGTGTTATATATTTATTATGTTAAGTCTTGGCTTGGTGGTGTAAACCAAGCACCCTTCATTTAAGGTGTGCTTCTATGTGCAAGTGTATTAATTGATTAAGTCCAAATCGTGTTTGTAAGGAAGAAAAATTCTTGCTGCCAATAAACTTAAATAAATAACATAAAGTAAACAACAAAAGAAATAACTAAACCCCACCCAAACCAGGTTTGCAAACACTGTACTACTATGTGGGTAAACCGATGGAAAATACACTAAGACGATCAATAGATCTGAATATCGATGTGAATGGGATCAAGTAAGTCTAAGAGGTTGGAAAGTGGTGCAGCAACAACAAAAGACCAGAGGGGAATATTGTTGCAAAAAGATAGGGAGATGTTTGAAACACCTACGGCCACCGATGGGACCCTAAGGGAATGACCAAACAAGTTTGAATGTGGAACTATGGATGGTATCAACTTATCTTATTAGATTTGAAACAAAAGGTTATAGATCTGGAAAATGTGGTTGAAGGTGTTGTAGAAACTCAGACTAATCACTCAACTAAACTCATCCTAGAAATGCAGAAATGTACTTGAAGCCCTATGAGAGGATATTTTTTACTTCGATGAGTAAAACATAAGGGATCAAGGCCTAAGTGGGATGAGAGAGGAGTCATACACCCAACAGACATCTCTCACCAAACCCAAAAATAGATTTGAGAAAAACATTAAAAACCAGAATTCGCAAGTTCTGATCTATTTTCTGAAGAAATCACACTTTTTGGGCAGAAAGATGCATTCGAGAGCCCAGATCACACCTTTTGGTCTAAAAATGGTGATTTCTACTCCAAGAATTTTTGTTTGAAATTTTCAGAAAAAAGTGTCACATTTGCCTCGACTGGTTCTTATGACTTGCGAAAACAACCAGAAATCTTGTGGAAGTCAGAAGATTATCAGATATAAGGTTAAAACACTAGGAACATTAAGAGATTGAAAAAATAAGAAACCCTAAATTGAAAACCAAAGGTCACCCAGATTTATGGATCTCAAGTATAAAATGGACAAAGTCACCAATTTTTTGTAGTGTTTTCTTCTCAATGATGTATGAAAAGAACCCACTTAAGATCGTGGATGACAGACAATCTCAACAATAGAAATGATTGCTAAACATTATAGCTCTGTAACTATTGATAGAAACAAAACCTGCCAAAATTCTAATCTATGTTGCAATCATAGTTAAACAGTACAATAAAGAGTAATAACCCCAAAACATCCAATGGAAACCAAATATGTAAAGTATGATTTTATTATAACACTTGTGAGGGGAAAAGGATATGTTACCAATCCCCCTCTATGGGATGGGTTCTTACCAATCCTCAAACGCTTTCAGCTTCTGTGGAGTCTCTCTCCTCTATAATGCATAAATCCAATAAAAATATGGTGTGGGACAATTAAAATAATCAAAAGTGAATAATGAATGGAAAACCTTCGTATTTATAACAAAATATTGAGTTATCCTCGAATAATGAGCAATAAATAAATATTGTTGATCCCATTCTTGGAATTACCACTTGAAATATTTTATTATATTTGTTTAGGAGGGAAAAAGTATTTAAACTTTTA
>APFE031503465.1:94541-147204 GCA_000404065.3 Pinus taeda | reverse complement strand
AACTCAACAAATATCATTTCATTTTAGTAGACATAAGGGGTCTTGTATTTTAAGGCATTTGGTTTCGAAAGTGTTGAATTAATGTAATTACTTAGGTTTTGAGTGATTTTAATGAAAATAGGAATTAATTAAGTATTGTGAAGCATATTGTAAATGTTCTCGAATGTAGGAAAACATGAGAGAATCAGGATAGTTGAGGGATTGAGAGATTTGAGAATTAATTGAAAATCTTAGATTAGGAGTTGATTCATGATTTTATGGATTAGAGAGGATCCTTAGAGATAAGGAAGAGATTTTAGGGTTTTTTTGAGAAGTTTATGGATCTAAACCAGGAATTGGTTGTAGAATCCTTTTGTATAAATGTAAGCCTAAAAGGCATAGTCAGGGGTTAGCTAGTCAGTGAGGAGATAGAGTGTAAAGAGTTTGATTGCAAGCCTACGGGCAGATTGTGAAGCAGAGGCCACTAATATTGGAAATCAGGCCATAGAGAAGAAACTGTGTAAGTACCCATTTATTAATACAAACAACTTGATTCTGATTTTATGTGTGTGTGTGGAGTAACTTAGTTATAATATTTGTGTGAAGTAGAGTAAGTTATATGTAATAGAAGTTACATGTGAAGAATCAGAGGCGAAATACAGAGAAGAATAACAGAGAGGTGTTACGGCTTTGTACACACCAACAGTATAGGAGGAAGCCTTTAATGTTATAGTGGAGGTGAAGGAATCATGAAGATACGAGCGGAGCTAAGGAGGAAGTTGTTATGCCGAACAGCTAAAGGCCTGAACCCTGGAAGAAACCTGAAATCATGGGAACACTAAGAAATAACCTAAACGTGGAGTAGATAGAAAGGAATGAGAACCGTCATATCTTTTAGATTGACAGATATGAATGGCAGAAGAATAATGGGGAAGGACTAGATTGCGGGGTTAGGAGAGCATGGAAAGTCTTGATCATGGTTGAAGGCCTGCAATCGACCTTAGTTGTCGATCGAAAATTCAAATGCTTATGTGAAGTCAACTATGGGGGTTGAGCATTTGGTAACCCACATGCTAGTTGAAGGGCCATAGTCCCTTGGATCATGGCTGATGCTAACGGTCGGATTAATATTGCATCACATCTTTTAGGAGTGAATGAACCTTCGTCGGAAGAAATTGTGATATGTGATGTGCGATGATTGGGTGAACCATCAACCATTAGATTAATGAGGAGATCAAGAGTGGAGGATGTTGATTAGGTTAGTTGATTGGGTGGATCAACGATCGTCGAATTGAATAGTAAGATCAATGGCGTAGAGTGGAGTGTCCGTACAAAAAGGGAAAGTCAACGCGGAAGTCAAAATGGGACCAGTTGCTATTCAAATACCAATTGATGTTCAATTGTTGTTCAGTTACTGTTCAATTGTTGTTCAATTTCTGTTCAGTTGATGTTCAATTGTTGCTCAATTGTTGTTTAATTGCTGTTAAATTGTTGTTCAATTGTTGTTCAGTTGCTATTCAATTGTTATTTAGTTGTTGTTTAATTCTTGTTCAATTGCGGAGCGGACCCGAGAAGTTTATACATGCGAGTTAAAGTTATTTGAGTTTCAGAGGACGAGTGGAGATCACGCGACAGCCATTGATATGATGGAATGAAATCGATGGTGGAGATTGAATTGATAAAGGTGGGCTTCAAAAAATGTGTTAAGGCTGTGGAAAAAGTGGAAAGGTAACGTTATTGCAGTTTTTTTATATTTCTATTATTTGAGGTTATTATAGAAATAAAGCGGGTTAAAGGAAATTAACCATGGTATGATTAGTGTTGAGTAAATTCGAGACCAGAGTAAGAATGTATGGTTAATATGCATGGTTTAAGAATTAACGAAAGTTTATGAAGGTTGAACAAAGTTTCGTTGGAGAGGTTAATTAAGGATTAGACTATTGAATAGTCTTCGAAACATTTTTGCATGAGATTTTATTAAGGGACCTTAAACCGTAATTTATGAAGGGCTAACTAGGCAAGGATATTGATATTTTTGGGATGAATGAGATTATGCATTTTATATGAATATTGTGGATATTGTCGGCTTAGTCGGCATCACTGAGTGAGAGTGGAGAACTGGGAGAGTGGTACCCAATGGCATGAGAAACAAAGACAACATTTAAAACATGGAATACGGTGATTGGGAAAGTGGAAATTCTCATGTATTCTTAATTCCGTGATGTCAGGGAAACTTGGGAGTGTGATGTAGGAATGAAAAGGGGTTCACTGGAAATAAAAGGCTAGAAGGAAAAGTTAGCACAAAAGAAGGGATAGACAATAGAGAAAGAATTCATAAAAATGTTTGACTACGAGCAGAGAAGCAACACCAGGGATACAATTGAGCTCAATGTTCTGAAACTTGGCGTGTTTCCCTTGTATTGATGTGTTGGGACATTGGACTATGTTGTCTAAGCATAAATGGTTAGTGGGAAGTTCAGTGGAGGATTGAATAATGAGTGCTTACTAAGTAAGCTAATAAACCATTAATTTCTTCATGAATAAACTAATTAATCACTTAGTGCTTACTAAAAGGGATAGTAGATCAATTACGTGTTTGTTGTAAGGATGATAAACCACTAGAAAATGTAATTGAACCACTTTTTTTCTTATTGAGAAGGCTGATAAACAACATGGACAATAGGATACAATATCTTGCATTACTTTCCTTGAAAATAAAAATGATTAACCACCTAGATAGTAGATTCAGACTCTTGGAACTAAGAAATACCCCAATTGGGCCTTCAGTGAATTCCTTAAGCAAGAACCCCCTTATATTTTGGATTCACCTTAAGGGTGGTCGACTACAATAACTATTTGGTATAGCTAGCCTATGGTTGGGTCAAGAGTTGGAGTCCCTCCTTAAGTGGCTATCCATCCTTAAACATACATATAAGTGTAAATTGCTTGTGCATATTGTGTTATGGACTATGCTAATTATTGTTATATGTGAATGATTCAATAATTTTTGTATTGATAAATGTAAATGATGCTTGAGAAGTGAGCCTCACTATTATGTGTGTGATTGGAATGATATTCTATCTGTTCATGAATTTTCATGGTCATTTCGACTATGCTTTCCATGGAATAATTCATGTTGATTGTGATATTATGTGTTTTTGAATACTTTGATATAGTCCAAAAGTTTGCAAATGAAAAAATACATGAATCAAACATATACATGTACTAGCTACTCTCACTAAATCAAGCGTTCATAGTTTCAGGCCTTTGGGGCCATAATTTCCAATTTTTTGGTGGCCTAGATTGCCCCTTTATAACAACAATTATAGAGATGAGGCTACAAGGGATTAGTTTTATGGTGATACTTTTTTGTAAGACCTCAAATAATCAATAAAATGTGAGGTGTGACGCTTCTTACTTCATGCAACCTAGCCTTGAATTGATTGATTTATACTATGGCCGCCGAGTCTAGCAGGTGACAAACCCGAACCAAAATCATTGGGTTGGACCAAACCTGGTGGGAGGATTGGTGGAACCATGATCTAATCGAACATTTCACCATGAGCCATTAATAGCCATTAACCAGATTCATGTGTGTGCAAAAATTTCAGACCAATTCATAGTGGCAATAGAGAGTGGAACTAGGTAGAACTTGTAATATCATAACTATGCTAGCGCCCCATTTCTCACTGCCTATCACTCAACCTTAATGCTTTGGAAATGAGGATGGTACCACATATTGGTGGCATGATGTGGGTTTGTAGAGCCCCACTGGAATAGGGAGTTGGGCCAAATATCATATAATAGGAAACTCCACAAGGCACAATGTGAAAGGCTAGGTGTTATCATGCCCTAAGTTGACATGGAAAGGCCATTGGGGGTTTTATAGATGCTAGATGAAGACCTTGTACATAGCTAATGAGGATGTGGAATCAAGTTATACCAGTGTGGTGGAAATATATGAACCACCTATAGATGCCATGTGAACACAAAGTGGTGACATGGGTGTCACATGGATGGCACATGGCTACCTATTATTGATGTGGCCTTATCTTATTGGTTAAACATCAAAGGAGCATAACTTTCAATCTGAGAGACATATTGAGATAAAATTTATATCACTAGAAATATCTCGATGAGTTGAACATGATTATAGTATTTATTTTAAGATTTCAATAATTTGCAAAAGGAGTATTTTGTGACTAAATATTCATAATAGACCTTGGAGATTAGATCCATTCAATAAGTAACACCTCCTGCATCCTGAGATAGTATCAAGGGGTTGCAAGGAAGTGTTACAAGGGGTCATAAAAAGTATGCTTGTTTCATTCAACCTGAACCCTAATGCTAAGACCACCACATTCTTTTTCTTGCCATTTTTTTAAAATGTATAAATTTCATCTCAGTCTATGATATATGCAAAAATATATGGCCCTTTATGCAATTCCTCTACTTGGATCGGTAAGTGTCCCATACAACTAACAAATTAATGATGTGGTACCAAAATTACACAAGTCACCTAAGAAACATTCCTAGTAAATATTATGGCGATTTGGCATAATTAGGTCAACCATTGGCTTCTATTGGATTATTATGTTTATTCATACAAATGTTCCTTAAAGGTTATTTCAGAACATACACTTTTTGGCTTATTGTGCATTGATGGTTTTATATATATACCCATAAAGTTTTAATGAAATTGTATTATAAGCTCCCTCATTATCTTTATAAAATTCCAATTTGAAATAAATTTGTGTGCAGAAAACTATTTCAAGTGGATTATAATCTTAATGTTTGTAAGCTTATATGCATCATATTTTTTAGATAAAGTCTATCTGATTTTATTTGTAAAAAGTAGATCTGAAATTGGATATAAAACTATGTTTGTAACTCTTGCAAACAAGATTTAATACTTTGTTGTTAGAACATTCTTTTTCTTGGTTGAATTTGGTTATTGTGGATTGCGACAATGACTAAATTTCCTAGAAATAAAAGTCTTTTGCAATTTTGATTTGATTTAGATTTATTGATATACTCAAGCTTTTGTGGTAAGTGATGAGATTAGATCTGAATTTTACATATAGGTTTCGATGGCACATTTCACTTTTGATGCATGAGTTATACAATAGATCTAGAAGTCATTTATTTTCAAGAAGCATATTTGCTTTATCACAAAATAGTCATCATAGAGCTGCGAATTCATTTTATTTTTCCACATTAAGATAGAAAAAGATTCTATCTATATTTCCAATCATTTTATTTGATGAAGTAAGTTTGTTAAATATTTCTAAC
The DNA here is from genome assembly GCA_000404065.3 of Pinus taeda. Lineage (NCBI taxonomy): Eukaryota > Viridiplantae > Streptophyta > Pinopsida > Pinales > Pinaceae > Pinus > Pinus taeda. Next base: position 141,933 of record APFE031503465.1, on the reverse strand, counting down.
TCTGATATTAGTACTTAAAAGGATTGCTCAGTTGAGTAATAGAGTTGTAGGTCATGTTATTGAATGGTTAGGTATTTCAAATTTTGCTTCCAATAAATTCTATTGGGTTGCAAGATTGGAATAGGGTAATGATTAGTATTTGTAGGAACATGAAGGTGTGAATAGATAGTTTCAAGGACATAATAATGTTTGATTTTGTAGGTCTCTGGAGTCCTTCTCTAGCGTAGATTGTGCTACATATCAATGTCTGCACATCTAAGATTGAAATAATGATGTTTGGTCATATGTTAAACACATACTGCAACCAACAGTAACATTCAACGTTATTCAAAAATGGCGCAAATGAGTTATTTTTACCATACCCTCTATTCAATTAACTTGTTGGACTGATACCTAAATCCCTAGTTCTTTTGGGCCTTTGAATTTTTTTTCCTTGAGTGGAAAAGGATTTGTGTGTGTCTATTCAAATTAATTCTCAGAGAAATTCATGGCTCTGGCTAAAACAACATGTTTATTGTCATCTGTTGTAGTTGTTGTTAATTTTTGCAATTACAGTCAAATTCCACCATAGACAACTCAAATGACCTAGAAAATGATGGCATTAAACTCCTATTTTCAAGAGCACCAAAATCAACCTAAATATCACCCAATTTTGTCAAGTAAAAGTTAAGTTATATGAATTATTTTATTCATACATGTATTATGGAATGGGTTAGCCCTAACCACATGAGTAACTTCTTGGGTTAGGCTTAACCCCAAGTGAACCCTCCATAAAGCCTATAAATAGAAGGGACCTCAAGCTCATTTGGACACATTTGATCAAGCTATCTTCTCTTCTCTTTTTTCTTGGTTCACATAGGTTCATCAGAAGGAGTTCATGCAATGGTCTGAAATCATGGGCTTGAGGTTCACTATAAGTTACGGTTTTGTAGTTTTTGGACATTGACACAGAACATGCCATTTTAGTACCTAGATGCTAGCAAACTGTGGTTACGAGAGAATCCATAGAGCCTTAGACATTGGAACAAAGGCTTATGGGAGCATCCAAGACTTCATAGGCAGATATGGAGGTGTCGGTCCACGGACGCTCGCACAGAGTGGTCCTGAGAGCATGCAGGTTGTCCCAGATTCACACACAGTAACTTCAAGGGAGCAACCAAGGGTTTTTGAGTAGATCTGATGAACTAGTCCTCAGACGCATGCACAAAATAGTATGGGATTGTTTGGGCTACCTTAGTCACTGGCACATAGTTCACAGAGAGCATCTAGGTTTGCTATAGTTTCTCACACATCTTCTCCTCCCTGCATCCGAGACTCAAATATGATATTTCATTATTCCAAAGTTTCTTCTCAGTGAAAAAAGTGTTCAACAGTGTTCAGCACAGTGACAAAATTATACAACAGTTGACTTCAGCTCGTGATAACACATTATATCCATCAGTATGAGCGTTTTGATTTCTAGCATGATTAGATATGTTTCATGGATATCATTATTGTGTTGCTACATATATAAAGTTATGGATAATTGTTATTAGCTTATTCGGCCCTGACCCAGGTTCAGAAGAGTTATTAGCCAAACAAATCTTGCAGCTACTAGCCCTTTTGGCAACAGCCTGCAGAGCGCGGACTAAGGTCTCACCCAAGGTAGGAGGGGAGGGTGCTAGAACTAGGTTTCCACACCCTTGGGATGTCTTAATGTGGTATGCAAGGGCCGCGAACCATTCTACGGCCTCGCACCACTCTGTATGGTTATTGGGCTTTCGTGTAGATTTGCGCAAGTGCACTTTCTTACCAATGAAATCATTACATATCTAATCTTCTTGTTACAGTATTTAAGCAAACATTTAACAGTAAAACCTAGAGCGCGCAATCACAATTCTTTAAATACATAAACTCATATAACAAACTCATATAACAGATGCATAAACCAGAATACAATAGATCTGTGATACTTCGTAAACAACTTATCTTTATTAATATCTTTTGTTAATACCAGCAGATCCACCCTGCACACTCAGCTATAGGGGTCTGCGCACATAGTTGTGGACTCTACCAGGCCTCTACGCACACAGTTGAAGAGCCTCTATCTATCTACCAACACCCTTGACTTGGACTTACAGATGCTGAGAGAATATTATCTTTATAAACCCATTACATTAAGATCCAAAACTCAAAAACTGACTTCTAGCGATAGAGCCTTGATCTATTTATACATTCCCATGGTCCGTGAACCATGGGCAGGCCAACTCACTTCCTATTATTTTACATTATTCATTGCAATTCGCACTCCGCGCACTTCACGAAGTCTTTACCATACTTTTACCCATGTGGGCTTTGATCCCCAATACCGTTACATGGGACCTCCGCTACCCAACGATTGTACTCTATTTTTCTACATCATTTGATGATGATCTAAGAAGAAGAATATTTGTAAGGGTTTTCCCCATAGTGGGTTTTCCCCCGGTCTTGAACCAATCCTAGTGTCTTTCTATGTGTGCATGCTTTTATTCTATTATTCCTTTTATGTTCCGCTGCATTGATGATGATGGTTTTTTTATTTATATATAATTGCATATGTTGATGAATAATGTTGTAGACCTGAACAATGTAATGATGATATCAGGTGAACTTCATGTATTGATGATGAAATTCAATTATCAAAGCAAAGGACAATGTATCCCTATGAAAAATTAACATGGTACCAGACACAGGTTGAAGAAAATTCATGGAGATCACCTCGATGATAACACCTTTGATGGAAGTAAGAAGAGGATGTTGGAGACCTAAAACAATTCTAGGGTTTGAAGAAAACCCTAGGTAACTTGGTTATTAGTGTTTAATAGAATCTATGAGGTTAGGGATGGAGGGAAAACCCTAGTTTATGGAAACTACATGAGATATGGAACCTAGTATGGTCAATGTGAAGGTGCTCAAGCACTTGATGAAGATTTGATGAAGCCCTAGATGGGATAATGCCTGCAGGCCTAGTTGGATACTTGAAGGCAATATTGGTATATGGACCATGGAAAATGATGTCTCTTGAAGATTGGTTCAAGAGGGAGAGGATCACCTCTCATTGAAGATAATTATTTCTTATGATGTTTCTTACTTCTTAGAATTATAGATCTCATGATTATGTTAATTTCTTGTACTTCCTAAATATGTATTTGAGTATATGGATGTTTCTGACCTCCTTGATGAGATGTGATGAGTAGATCCTTATTTACAATAATTACTACATGCAGATATGGAAAGAGATAAAAATGTACTTAGATGAAAAAGTGCTCTAAGAGGGTGCACAAGTATTTGAATACCACTAGGTATGCATGGTATGTTGTGTTTCAACTATTGGCTTGGTAAGACCTAAGGTATGATGAGAATGTTTCTTTAATGGCTCATACATGCACATGAAAATATGCACTTGGTATTGGAAATTTTGATCTTCTTGAATTATATGATGTTGGTACATTGATACACTTGATGTTTTCTATGATCTATATGTTAGATATCTTGATTGAATGATCTAATTTGATCTCATTGTTAATGAAGAGCATGGTAACCTTGACGTGAGAAGTATAAGTGTAATATTGATAAGAAGATCTCTTACTAACTATGGTCATGTCTTGATGACATATGGTTAAACTGAATGCCCTAACTTGGTGGAGTGACCTAATACAAAGTATTATTGTGCTTATAATCTCTAAGATATGATGTTGCATCTATCTTCTACTTTAAGTCTAACCTTTGATGAAAGATTGATGTCATGATGTTGATTACCATGATAGATATATGTTTATGATATAATAGATCTATTGTTGATGGACTCTAGTAGTGACATGTTGATAACATGAATGAAGTTGAATGATGTAGATCCTCAGTCAGAGGGAGAATCTATTCTCAAGGATTACATTCATATTACTATTTTCATTCTTTTTGATCTATGTGCATTTGAAAATATTGATCTATAGTAGAGTCACAGAGATGAAGACCGTACAGAAATTAGGGATTTTTCTCTAGACATAGTCACAGATCTAGGAGATCTCATCCCTGGACACATGCATGCTAAGACCTAGAGAGCGTCCAGGTGTTGCACAAAAAATTTTCACCTTGGCATTCTGCAATCTGTGTGAGTTCATTATCACTCATACTTTCCTCCTTTGCAAGTCTTAAACCTCAGTTCCTCATATCAAGCCTTGAAAATAAGAGAAAGCCCTTAAAAGTCTCTAAAACTCCGGTTCTGCACTTTCTCTTAGCATTACCTGCAATCCCGCACCTAATGGTAATGTTCCCTATGCACCTGACCACTCTGTCTCTATGTTATGGGTGCAGACCCCTATAAAATTTAAAAAGGAAAAGGTATATTCTTAAAAACTCACTTTCAACCATTTCTAGACACTTCTGGAAGGAATCTTGAGGTGACAAGTTCGCTCCCTTAAGGTTCATGCATCCCATACCTTAAGGAGCTAACCCCTTGATGTGAGGAGTTTATCCCTTAGAAGGAGAACTCTATCCCTTCATAGGTGGACCTATAACCTCCTTCCTCTACACTATAAAATGAAGCATTGGGTTGGTTACTTGGGAGGTTGAAAGCTGAATATTTTTGAGGTGAAATGCTGCTGGAACTTAGTCTTCCTAATTGAGCTTTTGTGAGGACAGATTACATACCTCTTTGATCTCATTCGGAAGAGTGTGAGGCTTATGAAAGTACACGAGATTCCTGTTTCAGACCCCGGGAAGAGCTTGTACAGCATCAAGGCTGAAAAGGTTGTAAGGTTCTTCTATTTCAAAGTTAATACAAATAAGTTTGTTTTTCTCAATAAGCTATGTTTTATGGTTTATTTTATGGATTCCTTGATCACCATAATGAACATGATTTACGATATTAGCTATGCAGGTGTTATTTGATGTGTGCTTGTTTGTGATTTCAGGTTCTCAAAAGGAAACTCTTTCAGACGGTTGAAGGATGGCTGCCACAAACTAGCGTTGGACTTAAGGTAGGGTCTAAACACCTCTGTAGTTTTGTTATGAATCGTATATGTTTAGAGAAAGATAGATTTTCTTGTCCTGCTTGTTGCTAAATATTTTTTGATACTCGGGAGATCAGCCTTATCCGCAAGATTGATTTATCTGGCCAACAAATTGGTGACTCCACTGGGGAACTGAATTTGGTTTTTGGTTTTCATTTGTCTTTGACTTGAGAAACTTGTTCTTTTTTCTAGTTTTTGCTTGATGTGTGTGGGATTGGGTAGTTTTTAGGATCTACATTATTTTTTGTTTTTTTGAAGTTTTCAGGTGACCGCACTTTCTTTTTACAAAGAACGTGAGCATCTCTGCACTTTTCCTTTAGTACATAGAGCAGTACCACATCTGGTTCTTCTGGAAGCCTACGGACCCTGTGAATGTAACACTTAATTAAAATTGATCTAGCAATTCTTTTTTATTTCTAGGGCTCTTATCACCAATGTAGCTTAGGCTAGTATCTTGGAGTAGGGAGTAATTAACTCTCCAAGATAGTTAAAACAAACAAGTAGCTATCTTGCGGTAGGAAATAAATCCAATTGTAATTGATATAATATGGGAAGCTTCTCTTAAAGGAGTCAATCACAAGATCATGTCAAAACCTTTGAGACAATCAAGTTTGTCTCATTGGGAAAGATAGAAGATTTTCACGTATTATAAATGGTAAACCTCGGATTAACCATTGTCAAGGAGCCTGGGGTCACTTGTTGGTAAACCTTGGATTGATCATGTCAAGGAGCCTTCAAGGGGATTGAGCTTTGTTACTCTACCCTTGCGCGTAGATCAGATTTTAGACTGTTCCCCCAATTGTATTTATTGCTATTGGTAACCTTAGTTTCCATAAAATTAAGATTATTTCCTAAGGTGACAATAAAGGACAGGTCTCACTGTACCTAGAGCAGATGTCGACTAGACTCACTTGGACCCTCTGGGGGTTTCTCTTCACTCAAGATGGTTTTGTGAAGAAACTTGTGCCAGTCTGTTTCATTAAGCAGGATGTCGAGGTAACTATTCCAACCACCCTTTCTGTGTTAAATTCTATGATGTTGGATTTCATCACCAACTAGTGTTTTTAGTACGGGAAGTTACTGTTTGTGTGTGGTTTTACCTCTTAGATTTTTTAGGCGTGTGATTCAATTGTTTGTTTCTTTAGAGAATTTAGGTGGTTTTATTGAAATTTTCTTTGTTTGCATGTGAGTAATTAAATATTTAATCGTGGCTGAATTACCGAGACAATCTCGTAGACTTCAGGGGCAACCTCCTGAGTATACACAAAGCCAGCTTGAAGGACTATGAGCTCTTGTATCACCTAGTGATATTAGAGTTGGGTCACCAGAAGCTAGAGATTCTTCCTTAATTGTTCATCCTGATTATCAAGTTCAAGCAACAGAGTATATTTCAGAACCAATTTCATTTTTGGAAGTTACTGGCAGTATTTCTCCTACCAGTGAATTAGTTGAAGAACCTGAAATTTCTGAGCCTGAAACTGAACCTGCTGCTACTCCATCTTCAAGATTTGCTTCTCCAACTTCTAATGGTCCTGGTCCACCCAGGGTAGGAAATATCATTACCCAAAATCTTCCTTCTAGACTTATTTCTATTGAAGAACTTGTTAGTCCAAACGAAGATATAACTCTCCCTGAAAATCAACCAATTTTAGAACTTAGGGAGCGTAAATCAATTTTCTGCAATCCTTTTAGGAGTGACGCTTGGTACGTATCATTGACAAAATTTTTAGAAAACTTGGGTCTTATTTTATCACCACCTCGAATTCCTTTTCATCCTTCACCTAGAGGTTATTATCCTCCTTTGAATATGTTGAGATGGGCATCTATGTTTTCCCAAACACTGGAAACATTTTTATATGGTGGTCCTTCTATTCCTTCGGGGTACCAGTCACTCACTGGTACTTTTTCAGGAGCATCTTCTCAACCAATTGAACACGAGATATCAACTGGTAATAACTGAACTCAACCGTTGAGCGTAGAAGAAATCCTTGATGTCTAGCACTATTCCAAATCCACAACCTCAAGGTAGTCAGTTACTGCTTGGAGGGCAACCTGAAGGTAGTCAGTTACTGCCTAGAGGGAAACCTCAAGGTAGTTAGCTACTGCCTGGGGGGAAACCTTAAGGTACTCAAATACGACCTGGGGTTAACCTCAAGGTAGTCAGTTACCGCCTAGGGGGCAACCTCAAGGGCAGTACATACCTTCGGGATAGTACATACCTCAAGGTCAACCCCAGACTCAATATATACCTCAAGGTCAACCCCAGTTTCAGTATGTGCCTCAAGGTTATCAACCTCAAGGTCGGTACCCAACTCAAGGTTTACAACCACCTTCTAGTCAACCATTTGTACAAGGAGCTGAAAATCTACCACTTAATTACTAGCCCTATGCTTAACCTGGTTATGGTCCTCCATATGCGCAACCTTTTATGGGTCCATACCCCGGAATGAACATTGTGCCGGATCCATCTCAAACTCAACAGAATTTGCAACCTAATGTGTAGTTATCAAGTCAACCTGGACAACCTTTGGTTTCTAGTCCAACATAGTGTCCTATCTAGCCTACTGTTTAAACCTCTACACCTGGTGTAGTTCATCAGCCTGGGCCTAGTTCACCTCAAACTCTTCCTCAAACTGCTGCTACAACTACTGCAACTTCTGTTCAATCTACCCCACCTACTTCTGGAGTATCAACAGCTCCAGTTTCTACTTTTCCTGCATCAGTGAAAATTTCTCAAGCCTCTTTACCACAGTCAGGACCTACAGTTCAGACTTCGTTCCAGATGCCTGTAGGACAGCCTGGTCCAAGTACGGTTGTCACGAGTCAACCGCAATTTACTTATCAACCATACCAGGGAAAGTATCAATTCAGTCCTATTGTACAAAACCCAGCTTATCAGTATCAACCGTGCCCTAGCTATACTTATCAGCAACCTCTACAACCCCAGTTTCGTCTGGTTAATCCTGGTTTCCCAGGAGGTTATAATATTCCAAATGCAAATCCAATTCTAGGTTATCCTGGATACCCTCCTCTTGGGGCTGGTCTTGTTACCTAAGGCTTTTGAGACCCTAACCGTCAGTGACCATTTATTGCAACTTTGAATTTACCTGATTTGTCGCACCTTACGAACGATCCAACTTACTATCTTTCGTATTGGCTGCCAATGGCTAATAAGTTTCCCAGTGATATCCCGAAGTTTGAGGGTAAGTCAGGAGAGGATCCATCAAATCATGTGATGACTTATCACCTCTGGTGTGCATCTAATTCCAGTATTGATGATTCAATTTGCTTACGTCTTTTTCAACACACTCTGATTAGTCTTGCTACCAAATGGTACATTGAGTTACCACGATGCTCTTTTTATAATTTTAGTCAGTTAGCCACCTCTTTCTTAACTCATTTTTAGTTGCCTATCAGATACGACAATGGCACGGAATTTTTAACTTCATTAAAACAATCCACGTCCACATATATTTCTGATCATATTCATGAATGGCGACGTCGATGGCGTTTGGTGAAAGTTTTTATTCTAGATCAAAGCTTAGAGGAATGGTTTGTAAAATCATTATTACCTAAAATCATTGAAGATGTAGCTAAGGCAGGAGTTGTTACTGAAGAGAAAGTAATTTCTCAGGCTCAGTACCTTGACCTCGTCTATATGCAGTCAGGTACTTTACATGAAAAATCCCTGACCTTCTGAAGCACAATCAAATAACTGCAGCTCCTTCAGGGTCTCATGCTACTAATGGTATGATTGGTTCAGTTAGTACGAAAAGAAAGAAGAAATCTTCAAATAATTCTTCTCCTATTATAACTTTACCAGATTCCCCAATAGGAGACTCTTCCATTGAAATTCCTGCCGATATCCATGTCATAGAATCATCTACAGCCAAATCAAAATCCGGTGTTAAAAAGAAGGGGAAGAAGAAAAATAAACAAAACTAAAAGAGAAAACAGATAAAAATGAATCTACTAACGAGAAATGTAAACCTCGCTATCCTTGTCTCATTTGTGATGAGGAGCATTTTACAAGAGACTGCCCACATCGAGCAGAGGTTGCAAAAATCATCAAAGGTTCTGAAACGCCTGCTGTCTTGAAGGATCTTTTTCCTAGTCAGGATAGTAAGATGATTGGTTCTTCCTCAAATGCCTTAGAAGAACCTATTATGATGATTTCTCATGTTAGGATTGCGGTGCAATTGTAAGATTATGGTAATAAAAATCTTGTTGGTGGTAAAGAAGCAGAATCTTCTAATTCAAACCCATCAACTACAACTCCTCCTGGTTCTGATCCGCTATAGATCGAGAAACCTAACCCTAACTTAGTAATCAAACTACCTGTTAAAGGTATACTTTGGAAATTAGCTTTCAATCCACATGCGAGAGCTGCTTATAATTATAACGTTGTTGAAGATTTAGCTATTTCTCCTTCGGCAATGTGGGCTTTGGAGGTGCTGCAATCATGCCCAGCAGAGCGTAAATTACTATTGTCTACTATAAGAGCTATTGATATTCAAGATTTGAACCTAATAATCTTCGATTTAGAGAATAGTACACCCTGCCTACCTCATCAAATGGCTTTCCAAATTCCAGTGTTAGTAAAAAACAGACCTTGCTTTTAGACTGTGATTGATGAGGGAGTTTCTATGTGTATTATGTCGATCCAGTGTTGGAGATCACTTGGTTCTCCTACACCCAATCAGTCTCTGACGATTCTAAAGGCTTTTGATGGCTAAGGGTTCCATATTTTTGGCATTTTATAGGATTTACCTATAGGGGTTAAAGGAAAACCTATAAATCTAGATGTGGAAGTGGTTGATACCCCTTTAGATTACAACCTTCTCTTGGGTTGCAGTTGGTCTTATGCTATGATTGCTATTGTTTCATCGGTATTTTGGCTTATCGAGTTTCCTCATAATGGAAAGATCATTACGGTAGACCAGTTGACTTATTTTTCATCCTACCCAGCCTCTTCAAATAGTATTCAGCATGTCGGTAAAATAGCTATCCCTTACAAGGATGTTGGGCTAGGTTTGATTAAAGATTATGGTTTACTAGGAACGTTTTCCTTCCCTCCTCCTAACGTATCGCCTTCTATTGCAACTATTCATATGATTTCATTGAACACTATTGCTTTTGATGATCCTTGGATCACACCTTCCTATTTTGAGGTGGATTCATTTGGTAGCGCGATGCCTTTGAGTCCCTTTGAAATTGCATATCAGGCTGTACAATCATTTTTTCACTCTTGTTCAACCAAATCTGATCCAATGAATGTGGTCCATGGGGAATCACTTTCGATATCAACCTCAGCTTCAACAACATTTTCTGATCCTATTCATACCGATGAGCATATTCGTGAACTTTTGTCTGTTTATGGTTTACCATGGGAAGATCTTCATCATCGATCTTTGTTTTTACCTGAGCTTGATCATCTTGAAAATGATTTTTCATCTATTTTTACTACTGACTATGTCAAAGAACCACAGAATCCAATGCAACATCCAGATTCTGAGTTAAATTTGGGAAATATCTCTCGAACGGTTCCTATTGACATTTTAGTTAAACCCAAAATTATTAAAAACATTCATATAGGTGCTTCTTGTACGGACAATGAAATCCAAACTTATAAAGCCCTATTTCAAGAATTCCATGACGTGTTTGCCTAGTCATATGAAGAAATGTCAGGAATCGATCCATCAATTGTTGTTCATGAAATTAAAACTTACCCGAATGCTAAACCTGTCCGGCAGCGTTTGCATCAGATACATCCAAGAAAAGCTGTTGTTATTAAAGATGAAGTTGAGAAATTACTTCGAGCAGGTTTCATTTACCCAATTCCTTTAATGGATTGGGTATTGAATATTGTTCCTGTTAATAAAAAGCAAGGAACGATAAGAATATTTATCGATTATAAGGATATTAATTGAGGTTGTCCTAAAGACAATTATCCAACCCCCTATATCGATCAAATTATTGATGATTGTGCCAGCAGTGAAATGTTTTCCTTTATGGATGGTTTTTCCGTATACAATCAAATCAACATACTCCCTGTTGATCAACCTAAAACGACATTTATTTGTCCATGGGGGACATTTGCTTATTGCAAATTACTTTTTGGATTGAAGAATGCTGGAGAAACTTTTCAAAGGGCTATGTCTTACGCATTTCATGACATCAAGCATATTGTGCAGCCTTATTTAAATGATTTACCTGCCCATTCATTACGCAGAGCCGAAAATGTCACTCATTTACGAGCTATCTTTATGCGATGTAGGCATTATCAAATTAGGCTGAATCCACACAAATGTGCTTTCTGTGTAGAAATGGGTCGTTTACTGGGAATTGTCATTTCAAAAGTTGTCATTCATGTCGATCCCTCGAAGGTTGAAGCTATCGTCAAATTACGTCCTCCTTTGACTCTTCGACAACTCCAAAGTTTGCAAGGGAAAGCAAACTTTCTATGTCATTTCATTCCTAACTATGCTGAGATAACAAAAGGTTTGATCAGGTTGTTGAAATAGAATACTCCATTCTTTTTGGATGAGATAGCTGACAAATCTTTTGATGCACTTAAACAGGCGTTAATCCATGCACCGTTATTGCATCCTCCCAACTACAACCAGGATTACTTTTTGTACCTCTACGCCTCTCATTCCATGATTGGGATGTTTTTAGTTTAGGAAGATGAATTCAACAGCGAACATGTGATTTACTATCTTAGTCGAACACTGAATCCAATTGAGCTTAAATACTCGCATGAGGAGAAATTGGCCTTGGCAGCTGTTCAAGATGTCCAAAGATTTCATCGCTACATCTTATTACGAAAAACCATAGTAATTTCTGACTATAACCCTATCATGTATATCTTGACCAAAAAATTGCTAGGGGGCAAGTATTCTAAAGGGATAGTTATCCTGTATAAATTTGACTTGGAATTTGAAAAATCCAAGGCAAAGAAATCTTTGGTTTTTGCGGAACTGATGTGTGACTTCCCGCATACTGATACTGAAACTGTGGTGGAAGAGACCGTTGCAAACGAATCCTTGTTTCTTATCAGTACTCTTGATCCATGGTATGGAGATATTATTGTTTATCTACAAACCCAATCTTTTCAGTCTGAAATCTCATGATCTTAGTGAAGGAAAATACGTTTCCAATGCCAACAATACAATATTATTGGAGATACACTCTATCGTCGTGGGGCAGATTCTGTTTTCCAACGTTGTCTAACTCATGAAGAAGCCGAAAAGATTCTGAATGGCTATCACTCTGGAGCATGTGGCGGTCATATTTCTGGGTATGCCATAGCCCAAAAGATGTTGCGCACTGGTTATTTATGGCCATCCTTATTCAAAGATTGTATCTATGCAGTCTGGAAATGGCACAATTGTCAAATTTTTTATCGTAAGATGCATGATCCATCCAATCCTCTCCACCCTATAATTTCTATCGGTCCTTTCGCAAAGTGGGGTATGAATTTATTACATGTAACCCTCACTTAGCTAGGGGGCATGCGTATATCATCCTTACAGTAGATTATTTTACTAAGTGGGCCGAGGCAATGCCTACATTTTTGGCAAACGGCAGAACTGCTACAATTTTCATTTTCAATCATATAATTGCTAGATTTGGTGCTCCTCAAGCTATTATTACTGATCATGGGAGTCATTTTCGAAAAACCATGATGACTGAACTGACAGATCAGCATGGCCTGTGTCACGATAGTTCTACTCCATATTACCCATAGGCTAAGGTCTGGTTGAAGCTATCAATAAAGTTTTAGTCACTATGATCCAACGAATCATTGGTATTCATAGGTCAAATTGGCATAACATGTTATTTTTAGCACTTTGGGCATATTGAACCTCGGTAAAAACATCAATTGGTTTCACTTCTTTTCAACTGGTTTACGGTTTGGAAGCAATGTTACCCATTGAATGTGAAATTTTGTCATTGCAAATAGCCATAGAATTACTTCCAGCCACTTCTTAAGAGGAGAAACATTTTTTGTACTTAACTTAGTTAGATGAGAATTGACGCAATGTTGCATTAGCAATCGAGACTCATGCGGAATGAATAAAAGCTCAGTACAACTGAAATGTTACACCTCGTAATTTTTCAGAAGGAGACCTAGTTTTACTATACGATCAAGTAAACAATAAGCTAGGGGCTGGAAAATTTGTAGCTATGTGGCATGGTCCTTATATTTTTAAGCGAAAGTTGGCAAAAGGGGCCTATGAATTGGTAGATTTTGACGGTGTCTCTTTCAGTAAACCTAGAAATGGGATTTATCTAAAGAGATATTATGCTAAAATTTTGGCGTGGAGATTTTTGTTAGATTACTTTCTTTATAGCTGGTGTGTTTTAGATTAGAAAAGTATGTCTAGTTTAAAGAGTTCTTTTATCATTATTGCTGCTTATCTTGATTTTACTCTTGATATTGCATATGTCGACGTCTCTTCAAACATACATTGGTTTTGCTGATGGTGCTTGTTGTAGTACATGGAACATTTCTTCTGCAACTTGGGTTATTTATTCACCCTCTGATGAGTTAGTATCTATGCATGGGGTAAGCCTTGGTCAAACGAAAAATAACATTGCAGATTATAGTGCAGTGATTGAGTTATTATCTGAATCCATCTCATTTGGAATTCATATTTTGATTGTTAGGTTAGATTCTGAACTCATTGTATTACAGCTTAATAGGGTTTATGCCATTAGAAATCTAGTGTTATTAAGATTATTTTTGAGAGTTCGTCTCTTGGAATGTGAGTTTGACTACATTGAATATCAAAATATTCCAAGATATTTAAATACATTAGCAGATGTAGTTGCTTCTCGTATGATAAATAGACATTTCCAATAATCAAAACAGTAAATTTATAACATTCAATAACATGTTACACAAGATAGCCTGTAATAGTGATATATCATAGTATAGAAGTGTGTCAAATATACATTGTCCTCAATCATAGGTTGAAAACCACCTTATGATCGACAAAAATGATAACACGAAAAGACATAAAATGTCGTGTGAGTCTATGAAAATGATCACCCTATCCCTGGTGATGATCACAATAAGAAACCACTGCTCGGGCCACCCTACAAAGGAACCTCCTAAAAGGTCCTGGGACCCCAATCACATATCGTTGTAACCTAAGTGGTATATCATCTATGCTAGTCTTTGGAATATCTGTTGTCAAATGCTCTAGATGATTCTCCAATTTGGTCAGGGTCTCTATAGATTGGTCCTGTGGGGTTGGTACTGCTGCAACTGGGTGTCTCGTCTCATAAGGTTGGAGAGTGGCTGGTTGTCATGGACCCACATCTGCATTTAAAACTTTTGATTGTCAGTTTTGGACGATTTAAAAAACAAAAAAAAAATTAGTTAAAACTTAGAAAGTGATGAAAATGATTTTACCTGAATCATCCCACTGCTCTCCTAGTAGAAGAGTCATGTCTGGGTCACCGTGATAATCCATCCCAGCATATGGAAAATCTTGAATCATGAAAAGTTGGTTTCTCAACCAATGAAAATACTCAAGCAGAAATCGAACAACCTCTAAACCCTCCTTAGGATGACGGGCCATTACTGCAACCCAATGCATTATCCTAGGCTCTTGAGGAAGTCCAGCCTCAATGGAAAGTTTTTGTGCAACCAGCATAGGGACCCTCTCTAGACCAAAGCTCAAAACTAGGAAACTGTATCCAATTTTTTTTTAGTTGTCCGTTCTTTTCTCTAGTTAGTTGGCCTTTTACATTTGCCAACACTGCTTCGCACCAGTTGAAGATGGTACCTCGATAACAGTCTACTGCCATTTGCATCTGAGATCCGGTATCTGCATGCAATGCTGCACTCCCGTATAGTCTGGTGACAGTGAACGCAATAACCTTAAGTTCAGGATGGGCGATAGTTTTAATATTGATCCATTTGTCCTTTGTTTGATCATTGCAAAACTCCAATCGGAGACTAGCAACAGACTAGCCACCTAGCCTAGTCCCGTAAAGAGATAATCGTTCACCTCTCTTGGGCAAACCAGTCAATAAATATATGTCCTCTAGCTCAATTTGGAGCCAGTGGTCACCAATCATGAAACATTGGTCCTGTATGTTCCACCTGTCTACCATCCATTGCAAGAAGTCTACTTGGGCCCTCATGCCTGGTACGGCCCAAAATTTAAATAGTCAGCATGCTTTTAGTGCTTGTATTGTGGGTGGATGAATTAATGTGGCAAGGTCCACATCCTCATGCTCACGTTCCTGCCAAATAAGCATTTTGTATGTCTTACATTGTAAAAAGATGTATTAGAAAAATTTAGTTCAAAGTTTTTTTTGGGCGAAAAAGGAGAAATTTTAAATTTTAAAACCTATTTCGTGGGGTCCACACCCACTGGTTACATACAGTTCATAGGTCCGCACTCATCGTAAGCAATAGGTGCAGACCCACAACTTTTTCTTTGTAGAAAAAGTCGGGGTCCACAGGGGCCGCATGTTGCACCTGCAGACCCCCGCGAGCATTTTTCTAAATCAAATTCTCTTTAAAAAATCAATTTTAAAGCCCTAAAATGAAATGTAAATGGTTTAAATGCAAGATAAGGATGATGTGGATTAACTGGAGCTAACAGTTTTCGATTCCAACGGACTAATTTTCCGCAATCTTCATAGGAATTTTCTTACCCAAAAGCTCTCACTTCTCACTCTGAAACCAAATGGTAAAAATGAATTTACAAAAACCCTTTTTATAAGATTTTTTGAATAAATGAATTTTTAATTTATTTATTTTTCACTTTAAGAAGGTAACTTTTTGATGCATTTTTATTTATCTTAAAAGCGTATGAGTAATGTTTTGAGTTTTTTTGCAGAATATTTGATTTTTCAGGGAAAATTGATCATTTTCAATAGAGAGCATACTTTTTTCACTTTTTCGGACACTCCCAAAATTTACGAAAAATCAAAACATAGGAGTCCTCTTTAGGCTCTTTTTTGACTCATAAAACATGAAAATATTGCCGAGTTTTTCCTTTTTAAACTCGTTAAAACGGAATTAAAAGGACGGTCCACTTACAACTCTTTTCTGACCGTATAAACATGAAAGGATAACTAGACTTTTGTCATTTCAAGTTCGATATTGGTTATAAAACGATGTGTCTTTGATCGCTTTTTTACTTTTTCAGATCAGAGCCACTAATTATGAAAAGTATTCCTTGATCGTAATGGTCAAGCGGTTCTCTCAAGTATTATTTTATACTTTTTTGAGCTTGGGGGACACAAATTTACGAAAAAGGACATCCATGGAGTTTTCTTAAGTTTTTCTTCTGACTCCCTAAAATTGAAAAACACCGAGTTTCTCCTATACTCGACTCATTAAAATTTAATAGTAAAGGACCTGTTTAATTTTAAACAGGAACAAACCACTCTTTCTTAGGGTTCAAATTTTAAACAAAGTTCGACTCATTCGAAGGATGAGCTTATAAACAAGCAAATGTTATCCTCCTCAAGCTTGTCAAAAATAAAGAGGTGCTTAACAGAAATGGTGGGGGAAAAGAGAGAAAAATGGACTCGTCTGTTACACCTTGTGTTTTAAAAAAGTAATTAACCAATCTTGAACACAACACTTTTATTCACCTGGGTTGGGAATCCTTTGCCTAACAGTTAATCAAACCATATTGAAAGTCTTCAGCTGGTTTCTGGGTATTAGCTTTGGGTCAATTGTCACCAAACCATCTGCAGTGTCGTTATGTGTTCAAGAGGTCAGTTAAAATAAACCATTCATCTGCAAAATATCTGTCATCCATTTTGACCATCGCTGAGTTAGTCCTTGCCAAATATATTTCTTCAAAACTTGATCTACGATTTTGCGTTGTGGACTTGTCTACGATAGATCACTTTCTATCAACTTCAGCTCATTATCTAGAAATATGATCCAGGAATCGTCAATAGCTTGGAATCTGCATGCCCTAATGGCAGGTTTTCTGCCTTTGACGATAGGTTGCATCATTGACCTTCGATCAAAGGATTCTATGACATGTTCAACATCAACTCATATATTCACATTTCATGGATTGTACTGAGTATTTTGAGAGCCATTGACATTATTGGTGGTTTTCTCTCACACTTGTTAACAGTTCACATCATTGATTGGTAATCAAGTGGTTTCTTCCATGTTCAACTTTGACACATTTATTCACATGGATAGAATCATACTAGTTTGGGAAGCAGAAATCAAGACCCTGGATCTAGTTTCTACCATCCAGGCTACAGGGAATTTTGTTATTCATTATACAATGGACTATTCACAAATAGATGGTTGCATCCATACTATGTCTACATATGCCTATACTCTTGATGTATTACAAAATCAATCCTGTATTAGAACAGTTTAGTCAGTTTTCTAGTCAGTTTTAATCTGAGTATGGGAATGCCTACATCCGTGATGATATGTTCACATATTTATATTTTTCATTGAATGCTTTTAAAGGTTTCGACTTAGGTGTCCACAGGATCATCCTTGAAACGATAAAGTACTTCACTCTTCATAGATGAAAAACTTTATCTTCATCTATTACAGACTTCGCACTTTAGGGGGCAATTTGTTGCAAAAAAATTTGTCACCTTGGCATTCTGCAATCTGTGTGAGTCCATTATCACTCATAATTTCCTCCTTTTCAAGTCTTAAACCTCAGTACCCCATATCAAGCCTTGAAAATAAGATAAAGCCCTTAAAAGTATCTAAAACTCTGGTTCTGCACTTTCTCTTAGCATTACCTACAGTCCCGCACCTATTGGTCACGTTCCCTGTGCATCTGACCGCTCTGTCTCTGTGTTATGGATGAAAACCCCTGTAAAAGTTAAAGAGGCATAAGTATATTCTTAAAAACTCACTTTGAGTCATTTCTAGGCGCTTCTGGAAGTAACCTTGAGGTGGCAAGTTCGTTCCCTTAAGGTTCATGCACCCCATACCTTAAGGAGATAACCCCTTGATGTGAGGAGTTTATCCCTTTGAAGGAGGACTGTATCCCTTCATAGGTGGACCTGTAACCTCCTTCCTCTGCACTATAAAATGAAGCATTGGGCTGGTTACTTGGGAGGTTGAACGCTGAATATATTTGAGGTGAAATGCTGGTGGAACTTAGTCTTCCTAATTGAGCTTTTGTGAGGAGAGATTACATACCTCTTTGATCTCATTTGGAAGAGTGTGAGGCTTCTCAAAGTAAAGGAGATTCCTGTTTCGAACCCTGGGAAGAGCTTGTACAACATCAAGGCTAAAAAGGTTGTAAGGTTCTTCTATTTCAAAGTTAATACAAATAACTTTGTTTTTCTCAATAAGTTGTGTTTTATGGTTTATATTATGGATTCCTTGATCACCATAATGAACATGATTTATGATATTAGCTATGCAGATGTTATTTGATGTGTGCTTGTTTGTGATTGCAGGTTCTCAAAAGGAAACTCTTTTAGACAATTGAAGGATGGCTGCCACAAACTAGCGTTGGACTTAAGGTAGGGTGTAAACACGTCTGTAGTTTTTGTTATGAATCATATATGTTTAGAGAAAGATAGATTTGCTTGTCCTGTTTGTTGCTAGATATCTTTTGATACTAGGGAGATCGGCCTTGTCTGCAAGATTGATTTATCCGGCCAACACCAGGTAGCTAAATATGCTCCCATGCTAACCTGAAGGGAGCATCCAAAGGTTTGACTAAAACTTACCATCATCTGAAGCTTTCTGAAGTTGCTTGAATTCTGAATCAAGATGTTTCTGACATATCCTGCCACTATAATCTAATTCCTAAATTTGTTGGGTTAAATTGTTGATCACATAATGAAGTATTATGCATGAAACCATATGGTCACTTAGAAGATGTTAGCTCGACATATGTGTTGTAGATGGCTGGATCTTCAAGCAAGAAAATCCTGAATGTTTTCCATAACATGAATAGGCAGATTGAACTTGTGTTTGTAGATGATTGGGACATACATATATGTCACTATGTTTGTGCTACAAGAGGTTGTCATGATTTGGCTTATGGGTATATATGATAAGTTTGTTGTCATAATGCTTGAAAATAACTTTGAATTGATGACTGATATATGATTTGATTATAGATCCCTTTACGGTGGCTAATTTGGACTTGAACTAATGTCTAATGATCTGATTTGATTATGTGGGTATTCAGAAAAATGATTTTATATTGGCCTACTCGTTCCTAACATAATGGTTGAGTTACTGATAGTTGTGATTCAACATGAAAATGGAACCTGCGTGACTCATCCTTGGTGTATGAATTTGCGACTAGTGATGTAAATTACTTGCATTATGATTATGAGAATTACTTGATAAAGTTTGGATTGATAATGTGTGGTTGATGACAACTTTTTGTCATGATAATAAATTAAATCAAGATTTGATATGAGCACCACCTGTTTCCTGGTTGAAAGAATTGATAATATAATAATGATGACTTTGATATTGGTTAGAATCTGTCTTCTAAACTCTCATGAGCTAACATTTTTGATGTGATTTAAGTAAGGTTGATTATGTTGGCTTAGAAAGGCATTATCCTTAGAGAATTACATGAAGCAATCTCCTCGATCTTATATGTCTATATTTGACAATTATCTAATGAAGTCAAGATGATGAGTTCTAAGGTATGGCCTTGATATTGATTATGGTTTTGATTTTATAACCTGATGGTCTACTCTTGATAGGTGATGAGGCTTTGATGATCTAAATAATAGGGAGATAACTTACGAAGTTTGAAATGATGTATCATGGCATGATGAATTGATTCTTGGAATTTGGGAAAGAAATTCCATATTGCAAAACTATTGGAAAATGTTTTTGAATAATGAAAATCCAAATCCTTGGATACTCTGATTTGAAGTTCAAATATGTTGCTGAACTTGACATGGCACCCAACAGTTTATTGAAGCATTGATGTTTTGTTTTGAACATCCATGTGTATATGTATGATGTGCATAGAACCCAAATAAATTCATGATTGAGTTGCTTCACTGACATAGAGCTGCCACCGAGCATCCTTTGAAATATCTACATGAGATATTCTATTTTTGAAGTTGATATATTTATCCTATGGTATGTCACTGCATGGATGTATCTATGATATTTGATATTATTTTTGATAAGCACATTTGGATGGTTCTTTAGTATGAAATATGCCATGATATCTTAGAAGAAAGGTCCATAGTACGATTGAGAATGAGTACGATGTTGCTAGCATCGTTAGCTGTGAGGCACGATGAAGAAGCTCCTTAAAGAGTTGTCTAAGCATGATCTAGATATGACTTGGATGCATTGTGATATGATTAGCACAAAGTCCCATATTTATAGTTGGGACCAAGATAGTCTCATATAGTGAGACAATGTAGTTGCTCAAAACAAGATCAGGCTTGTGTTTGGCACCTCCTTGAGAGTGATGATGATTATGGTGTCCTTTTGTAATTTATATGATTATATATGATTTGACATGATATTTGATTTTATGTTCTATATGAACAGGTAACAACTCCTATTAATACAAGTTGATGATGAGATGAATGTTGATCAAGAACACTGAGCCAAACACTTCCTCCCTATTTGAACTCCGAGGGTGAGGAAGTTAGATGGAGGTCTCCGGGGGTTGAGGGAACTCTGGAAAATATGGAATTACTCCTATCTGTCATCCATATGGTTGGAGAATGTTGCGCCCCTATCTTCGTAGGGTCGAAGAATGTTTCTCCCATGTTTTGTCTTTGCAGAGTATACCTGAGTTGGCATCATATTCACAAGAAAACGATCTTGTTGGGAATACCACTCCTCGCTTGGCCAATAAGTTGAGAGTGTACTTGGGGTGTAAAACCTAAGTTGATTATGATGCAGGTGCTCTACCACATGACTATTCAGGGTCATCGATGAGATGATCATTAGGAAATAGGATGGGTTTAGATAATGCTATGTAATTCTAGGTTGAGATTGAGCTCCCTCATCTAGGTTTTAACCCCATATATAAATTACCTGCATACAAATTATATAAATAGAAAATTAACAATGGCAAGAGCATAAAACATAAAACATATATACACAAAGATTTTCTCCTGGATCCCAAAACCGAGACTACCATATTGATCTTATATTCCTTTCATTGTTACAATATATATATATATATACATGTCGAAGATTCCATAAACCGCAATCCATTAACCCTAGATTAGCACATAATCATAGTTCCCTTGACCAGATCTACAAAATACCATGGAAAAAAAGTCGTCATGCCCAAAACCATGTGTGAAATCCATGCACAAAACCATAGGTAGGTCCACCCACCTAATATAGGGTCCAAATAAAATTCCCAGGGTGCTGCCCAAAACCCTGTGTAAGGGGACTACCGGCCCCTTGCATACCCACTGATGGGGGGGCGGCCAGTCCCCTTATGACCCCCAGAAGTGCCCAACGCAACGTACATGGGGGGTTTCCACCCCCCTTGTACCCCCCCGCACGTGCATTAGTCATGGAAATAATATAACACAACACAAAACCTGATGAGATCCTAGGGGTGATTTGTGCTCCCTTGTGTGTTTGGAAATCATATTGCTAGATATGGGGTTGTATATGTATAGTCCCCCCATGAGATTCTGGGTCGAGATGTGCTCCCCAATGTGGTTCCATGTTGATATGTGTTCTTTGATGATATGCTCTCTGATGATGATTGATGATGATATTCCAGGTAGTAGCCCACTGACAGAGATTCTAGGTAGCATCCTAATGGATAGAAGGTGGTAGCTTAAGCTCCCCTCCAGTAAGAAATTATTCTTCTTATAGATGCAAGAATGTTTAGCATATGAGTAAGAACAAGCACGAGATAAACGACAATAAGAAAAGGATAGATTGAGATGTACAACGATGCTTTCTGATGATAAGACACTTGAGATGGAAATTTCACAATGAATACATGACAAATATGAGCCGTGATGATACATGATGATACTTGAATATTCTAGATTGGGATATTGATCGATGGTCAGGTATTGGTAGGTGGAATTCTCCCTAGTTGAGAGGGAGTGTTAATTTTTTCAAATTCAGTCAAATTCCACCATAGGAAGCTCATATAATTGAGATAATGATGGTATTAGATTCTTCTTTTTGAGAGGAGAGAAATCAACCTAAATATAATCCAATTTGGTCAAGCCTAAGTTGAGTTATGAATTATTTCATTCATACATGTATTATGGAATGGGTTGCCCCTAACCACATCAGTAACTGCTCGGGTTAGCCTTAACCCCAACTGAACCCTCAAGAAAGCCTATAAATACAATATACCCCAAGCTCATTTGGACACATTCAATCAAGCTATATTCTCCTATCTTTTGTCTTGGTTCGCATAGGTTTGTCGAAATGAGTTTGCGCAAGGGTCTGAAATCACAGGCGTGAGGTTCACTTTGAGTTAGGGTTTTTTGGTTTCTAGACCCTGGCATAGAACATGGCATTTGTCCTTGGAAGGTGGCACATAGTGGTTATGAGAGAATCCAGAGAGCCTTGGATGCTAGTACATAGGTATGTGTCAGCTTCAAAGTCTTAAAAGGCATATATGGAGGTTCCGGTTCCCGAATGCTCACACATAGTGGTCTTGATAGCGTCCAGGTTGTCCCAGATGCACGCAAAGTAATTTCAAGGGAGAAACAACGGGTTTTTAGTAAATCTGGTGAGTTTTTCCATGAATGCATGCAAAGAATGGTATGGGAGCATCGACGATTCTCAGTCACTGGCAGACAATTCATAGAGAGCGTCCAGGTCTGCTATAATCGCTCACACATCTTCTCCTCCATGCATCTGAGACTCAAAGATGAGATTCCATTATTTCAAAGCTTTTGCTCAGTGAAATCATTATTCAACAATGTTTGTTATAGTGACAACAATATACAACAATTGACTTCAATTTGTGACAACACATTTCATCCATCAATACGAGGTTTTTGATTTCTAGCATGATTAGATTTGTTTCATGGATATCATTATTTTTTTGCTACATAGATAGAGTTATGGATCATTGTAATCTCTTTTTTTACATCATTTGATGATGATCTAAGAAAAAGAATATTTGCAAGGTTTTTTCCCATAGTGGGTTTTTCCCTAGTCTTGGACCAATCCTAGTGTCTTTTTGTGTGTGCACGCTTTTCTTCTACTATTCCTTTTATGTTCCACTGCATTGATGATGATGACGTTGTTCTTTATATATAATTGCATATGTGGATGAATAATGGTGTAGATATGAATAATGTAATTACGATATGGGGTGAACTTAATGTATTTATGATGAAATGTAATTATCAAAGCAAAGAAAAATATGGCCCTATGGAAAATTAACAGTTGTTCCTTCTTCCCTGGATAGTTAGAGGCATAATATCCCCCTTCACCACAATTAAAACACCTAAGGGGTTGCTTTCCTTTGGCTCGATCATCACTTGTAACTTGTTTGTATTCTTGATGTTGCATTACTATAATCATGTTTGTCCCTTTTACTCTTACAAAACCGATGATTCTTCTACATTTATATGTTGTTGTTGAAACACTTTCAGAATCAAAACATGTCTTAACCTAAGGGGTGCTTTGACTACTTTGAATCTCTTCCAAAGTATTAGAGATATGATATTTAGAAAATTGGTCTTTTAATACAACAATATTTGCTTCAATATTCTAATTTGAGGCTTTAATCTTATTAATTTCCTCAAAGGGTGATATGGTGTTCCTTCTTAAATATATATTTTCATTTAGATATTCTAATTCAATAGAGGGGCTACTATATTCACAACTAGTTTATATTTCATTGAAAACTTATTCAATAACTTGTTCCCTTGTTATGGACTCTTCTATTGGCACATGAGATATTCTATATTCCTCTTTACTATAGGTGCACCCATTATCTTCTAGAGAATTGTGTAGATATATTATTGCTACAAAAATAGTCCCCACTTTACTACTAGTAGATGAATAACTTTCTCTTTCAATAGAAATTACAATTGAGAAACTAAAAGATAAATGGCCTATTGTTCTACAATAACAATAGAACAACAACTTACTTTTAGATTGCATCACCTTGTTATTCTCAAAGTATTGATTAACTGCAGCCCTCCTACAACATATTTATCTATCGCTTTTCTCTTCTTTGTATATCAGTCCTGATGATGAGTCTTGGTCTAGGCTCGAAATATCGACAAATAAAAATGATGAACACTGTGGAATATCCGAATTCAGTCTCTCAGAAACCACTCCACAGAAATATACAAACTAATATTGATTAACAACTTGGTTTCTTGATACAGGGTACTCCTCTTCTTGTTCCAATTCATGATATTCATGTGCTCTATTCTTCAAAGAGGGCTCCTCGATATCACTAGCAGCATGAATGCATTCAACATAGATGGACTAAACCATTTTCCATATCTCCTTTGTAGTCTCACAATAGATCAATTTTTCAAGGTTTGACTTAGACAACCCTTCCATTATTTCTTCTTTAATTATCTAAGTATACTCATTATTTCTTATTCCAGTGTCGATAGATATCCATATATCAAAGTGAGGATCTTATAGGTATATTTTCATTCTTGCCTTCCAAGTTATATAATTTGACCCATTTAAATATGGAACTTCATATGAGGTAATCCAATCCTAGTTTTCCATGATCCTAGATATACCCTTTAGTTGTTAGACTGATCCTGAAGGAACTTGGCTTTGATAACAAATGTTAGAAACTAGGACACTATTAAAAATGGAGGGGGTGAATCAGTAGTGTAACCAAATTATACACTTATTTCCAAATTAAACTTTTTAATCTACTTTACAACCATTCATTTAAGTAACATAATAAATCAATCACGTGAAACAACATAATCATTAATGCATACATATGCAATTATAAAGACATCAATCTCCTTCTTTATTCCTTTTGCAGAAACAAGCTACAACTTGTTATTTCATCATCACATGTAGGCTTCTACTTGCATGTTTCTTAGGCTTCCACCTAAAGGAAGGTGTCATTCCTAATTTATCAACTACCACAAAAAGGAGCCACTACTCCTAGTTTTATTAGCTACCACTTAAGTGAGCTATTACACTTAGTTTTATGAGCTACTACTGAAAGGAGTTACTACCCTTGATTTATCAGCTACCACTAAAAGGAGATACTACCCTTGATTTATCAACTACCACTATAAGAAGCTACTACAAGTGATTTACTAGCTACCGTTGAAATGAGCTAACATCATTGATTTATTAGCTACCATTGAAAGGAGCTAGTACCACTGAAAGGAGCTACTACTATTATCAACAAAAAATGATCACCTAGCTATTTCTAACTAGGTGGGTCAAAATACACCAAGTAGATTTAATTCTACCATAATAAAAGCACTTTCATTATGGAAAATAATTTAGTAAACCACTTTTATTAAATTATTTTCTGATTTAAATAAAAAAACCCATGAGAATAATTAGATAAATAATTATTTATTTAATTTTCTCTAGGAATACTTATTAAATCATTATTTAAATAATTATTCATTGTCACATTTGACTAAATCCCCTAGGAATAATTAAATAAATCACTATTTATTTATTATTCCTTATTTCCATTATTGGAATAATTGTTAAATCACTATTTAATAAATATTTCAATTTCACACCATTCTTAATCTTCGTGAAATAATTAATAAATCATTTTATTTGTTAATTATTTCTAAATAAAGATATTTAGCCATTTTAAATATCTTTCCCATTTCCAATAAGTATAATAAAGTATTCCAAGTGGTTAGATCTTGATTTGGTCAATATTATTTTATTATTCTCCATTTTCAAGATTAACTCAATACTTTGTCATAAATAGGACTCAGGAGGTATCAGGCTGAAGGAGCAATGGAGGCAGGCACAGGGGCCGACCTTGAAACCCTAGGCCCCTGGCCCAGGTGACTCAGTCAGCATTCCAACCGCTGACTCGCAGGTACGGAAGGACGGATGGCGACCTCGCAGGGGGTCCGCGTTTACGAGGTACCATAAGTCCTGTCAGTATCATTTTTCTCCCTATTTTTCTTGCAAGCCGGTTTTCGTTTGGGAGTTTGTTTCTGCCCATGACGGTTAGGGCTCCCGCATACCTCCTGGAAGCTCTCCCATGCTAACAGCTCCCCTCGGCGGTTTCCCATTTGGAGCTTTTACTTTTCTTCCCTTCTCTTTTTACCATAGCCGGTTTTCTGGAGCTCCCGCGTTGGATCGGAACCTGCTAGGTGTCCGGGTAAAACCTAGCTAGTTATTACCATGGGTTTTCCTAATGAATCGGTGGATCTAGAGCCAGCGCCTGAAGATATCCTTTCTGTTTGGGGTAAGGAAGTTACCGAGCAGTCCCCGGTGGAGTTTTTCGGGCAGACAAAACAATCAGGTCCAGCTTATCGTTCAGCCGAAGAGTTGCAGGAAAAGCCCCTCTTCTCGGATCATGCTTCGCCTCTGCCGGGAGTTGCAGACTCAATAGGGTTTTGGCCCTTGCCCTCCGACGGCTGTGGGAAAGTCCTCTCTCCGCCTGAGGATCGATCTCTAGTGGGGAAGATCAGCTCCCCTTCAAGGGTTTTCAGACACTCCGAGGGCCTCGAAGACATCATCAACTGCTCGGGAAAGCAGGTTTCGTGGACCTCCCCTGCGGCAGAGCCTGGCAAGCACAGGGATCTCAGGGTTAGAAGCAGCCCTCAAACCGTTTTTAGGCCGCTTTTCTCCAAAGATCGCTTGGTAGACGGCCCGGCAAAGTTTTTCTCAATTTCCGATGCGGGGAAAGTTTCCATTTTAGGGGATGGTGCCTCTTTTCCGTGCCTTGAAACTTCAACAGGAAAGGGGATCTTGGTTATCGGAGAGGAGCCCCCTCCCCTCAGCGAGTCGGGTCCGCAGCTTACAGAAAGAAACGTTACCCCATCAGCAAGCGCATCGCCGGGTCGACTCCTGCCTCTAGAAACCCCTGAGGCTTGCAGGGAAGAGGCACCGGGCCGAGAAAACATAGGGGACAAGTGAAAGAAGACAAAATTCATTAAACCAGGGAGGCAACCAGCAAATCTGCTATTGGGCATGGATGTGCAGGTCGAAGACGCCCTGCGGGTGGCCGAATGCACGCTTGTGGGCAGAGTTAGAGGACGTCCGGTCACTGGCAAATTCTTGCAGCAATGGGCGGAGGGTCTTTGGAATGATTCGCCTGCAAAATCCTTCAAAGCGGTTACAACGGCAAAAGTTTTGTTTATGATCAGTTTTGAGGACAAGGCAGCATCGGAATGGGTCGAGGGAAAGAACTGGACAATGGGGAAGCGACCTGTTTTCTTCAAGAGGTGGTCTCCCCTATTTGATGCCACAAAGGATATGGTTGAGGAGTTCCCTGTCGGGGTAAGACTCCCCGGACTCCCACCATTCCTCTGGGTGGACTCTATATTCTCCTCTATAGGCAACACATTGGGATCTTTTCTGGAAGCGGACAAATCATTCTTAATCACTCATGAACAGGCGGTAGCAAGGATCCTCGTGCGTTTGAACCCTAGGAAACTAATGGAATCTATCAAGCTGCAATACAAAGATTTTTTCTATGAACAAATTCTTGATTATGAAATGCTGCCCTTCAGGTGTCATTGTTGTCACGAGCTAGGACATCTGGCCAGAGACTGCCCTCTGGGGAGACGAAAGAAGAGGGTGCACTCACAGGAGGATCATCGGGCGCGGAACATTAGAGAGGAGCCATCCGCGAAGGGTAAAGACTATCCAGACTTCAATCCGGCGGAAGGGGAGCACGATATGGATACAGAATCAATACCACAGTCACAGGAAGCTCCAGCCACTGCGACAGAGGAGTTTCCCGACTCAGACGTCCCCCCAGCTGGTCCTTCCACAGACCTCGAGCTCTTTCCCCCTGGTAAGCAGTCTGTTTCTACTGTACCAGATCTCCCTTCCGTTTCTTTTTCTGCGTTTTCGGATTCAGCACCTTCTCGAGTTGCAAATGATAATTTTCTCATTCCAAATGTGGAATTTCTTGCTGAGGAATTCCCTTCCATAGATCTAAACTGTGAATCTCCTTTGGACCCTCCTATTCCCATCTTACCCACCCCTGCTTATTCCTACAATCTCAGATCCCTGAGAAAGAAGCCTGAACTTCCCCCTGTCTCAGAAGATCCGGTGGGTGGTCTTAGCCCTTCCCTGGCAAAATCCTCCATTAAAAAGGGCAGGGGAAGAAAGTCAAATCTATCTAAAGCAAAAGTAAAAGCTATTATTGATTTAGCAGATGGTAAACAAATGGTTCTCCCTGGGGCGCTTAGAGCAGCAAAACCCCCTGAAGAGGTGATAAAATGATCTGCATGTCTTGGAACTACAGAGGTTTAGCCAGTAAACCCAAAAAACTGGCCTTAAAGGAGCTTGCCTCTCGTTATATGCTTGACCTAATCTTCCTGCAAGAAACGCTGGGCAGGGCGGCGGAAATTGAACAGGCACTCCGTCTCATTCTCCCTGGGTGGTCCTTTGTCAGCTTGGATGCAGATGGTCACTCAGGCGGCCTGGCCATAGGTTGCAGGGATGGCAGACTCAAAATCTTAAATCACTGGGGAATGCCCAATGTTTTGGGCTTGGAATTCCGGCACTCTGATTTTGACCTCTCTTTTCTTTCTTTAAACGTATATGGTCCCTGCCAGTCTAGGGCAGTTTTCTGGAACAACCTACTGGCAAAGGATCTTCTAAAAGAGAAACCCCTTATAATAGGCGGAGATCTAAATTTCTCTATTGGGGCTGCAGAAATATGGGGATCATCTGCCAGGACTGACCCCCTCTCAGATTTCTTTTCAAATCTTTTCCACTCCATCAAGCTGTTAGATGTAAATCTTATCAAAGCTAAACCAACCTGGAGGAATAGGAGAACTGGGACGGATCATATTGCAAAAATACTGGACCGTTTCTTGATAAGTGACCAACTGGCCGCTTCTGTCCCAGTCTTCAGACAATGGGTGGGCGAAGGGGGGAACTCTGACCACTTCCCCATCCTATTAGAACTTGCAAAACTTCCGAAAAAGCCAGCAGCCCCCTTCAAATTCAACGCCTCCTGGTTAAAAGAAGAGTCTTACAACCTACTATTCCGGAAAACTTGGCGTCATGCGGGGAATGACCTCCTCGAAAGTAAGGGAGCCTACTTTATGGAAAATCTAAAAAGGCTAAAGAAGGCCACTATTGAGTGGGTCGCAGAGAGAAAGAAAAAACAGAATGAAAACCTGATTAAGACAGATGAGGAACTCCGCCTCCTCGAACTCCCTGAGACAAATGCTTATGCCACCCAGGCTACCAAAGAAAGGATTGTAGCCCTAGAAAAGAAAAGAGAAAAAATCCTTTTAGAAAAAGAAGAAGAATGGAGGTTAAAAATTAGGGCTATATGGCTAAAAGCAGGAGATGAAAACACAAAATTCTTTCATAACTATGCAAAGGGCCAAAAAGCAACAAATGCAATCTGGAAGCTAAAGGACTCTGAGGGTAGAGATGTCTCATCATTTGAGACCTTATCGGCCATGGGAAAAAATCACTTTAAATCTTTGTTCTCCGATCCAGGTGGGATCTCTCTAGTTGAAATTATTAGAACAGCACAATCCTTCCCCCGGTTTGTGGAGAGGGAAGAAGCCGAAGATCTCTATCAACAAGTGACAAAGGATGAAGTTGAATGTATCATAAAATCTATGGCAAAAGACAAGAGCCCGGGTCCGGATGGTTGGACAGTGGAACTCTTTGCCCATTTCTTCGAGCAGATTGGGGATGAATTATCGGAGGTCGTGGAGGAATCAAGGCAAAAAGGTGAGATTTTTCCCCCTTTCAATGCAACTTTCATTGCCCTCATCCCAAAAAAATAGGATCTTGAATCCTTTGAGGACTTTAGGCCAATTTCCTTGTGCAACTGCATCTACAAAATCATTGCAAAAACCATCGCGGTCCGTCTGAAGCGGGTTCTCTCAAAAGCCATCTCCCTAGAACAATTCGGTTTCCTGGATGGCAGACAAATTCATGAAGCCATTGGGGTGGCTCAGGAGACTATCCATAGCATCAGGAAATCAAATTCAAAAGGGGCCGTGATAAAGATTGACCTCTCAAAAGCTTTTGATAGAATCAGTTGGACATATCTCAGGATGCTGCTGACCCATCTGGGTTTCAAGGTGGGCTTCATAAGCTGGATTATGGCATGTATCTCAAATCCAAGTTTTGTTGTTCTGATAAATGGGACCGCCTCACACTTCTTCCGAAGCCAAAGAGGCCTGAGATAAGGATGTCCTCTCTCCCCACTTCTCTTCCTCCTGGTAGCTGAATGGCTCAGCAGATTGATCACAAATGCCAAGCGATCAGGTTTGGTTAAAGGTTTGGAAGTTGCTGTAAATATTTTCATAACCCACCTGCTGTTTGTAGATGATATTCTGCTTTTCACAAATGGATCCATAAATGAAGTAC
The DNA here is from genome assembly GCA_000404065.3 of Pinus taeda. Classification (NCBI taxonomy): domain Eukaryota; kingdom Viridiplantae; phylum Streptophyta; class Pinopsida; order Pinales; family Pinaceae; genus Pinus; species Pinus taeda. The sequence goes on along the minus strand of APFE031503465.1, from coordinate 111,429 downwards.
TAGAACTTAAAAGTATTCTGGAGTTGTTTTTGAAAGCCATTGGTCTCCAATTAAATACCAGGAAATCCCAACTAATCCTGCAGGGTTTCAATAGACAAGAAGAGCTTCTGATTGCTTCTCACCTCCCTTTTGAGGCCTGTAATCTGGAGCAGCCTTTCAAATATCTGGGCTTCTGGTTAAAACCCCAAGCATAGAGAAAGCAGGATTGGAATTGGCTGGTGGCAAAAATTGAACAAAGAATTTCCCATTGGAGCCTCAAGTGGTTATCACAGGCTGGAAGACTGACACTGGTGAAGTCTGTTCTTCAGGCCATGCCAGTCTTTTGGGCAGCCTTAACATGGATACCAAAAGGCACTATGCACAAGATAAGACAACTCTGCAGCAGATTCCTTTGGTCGGGCTCAAGGGAGGGCTCTGTTTTACCTTGGGTGGCATGGGACAAAATTGCAAAGCCAAAAGATTGGGGAGGTTGGGGCATAAAAAACCTCCAGGACTTTAGCACTTCCCTTGCAGCAAAATCTGGCTGGTGCCTAATCACCTCCGAGAATCTATGGACCAGAGTAGTAAAGAGCAAATATATTGATCCCATGCCATTGGAAGAGTGGATAAGGGCCCCAAATAAAAAGGGAAGGCACTTTTCGGTAATTTGGAAGGCAACTGTGGACGCCTTCAAAATCATCGAACAAGGTCTGGCCTGGCAGGTTGGAAATGGAGAAAATGTAAGACTGGGTAGAGACCCCTGGGTGGGCTGCAACAATTCCTTCGCGCTGACTCCTCCCCTGGTTGCCCACCTTGACTCCCTAGGGCTCCATGGACTCCATCAGATTGCAAACCCCGGTCTTTCCACAATATGGGGTCAAGCTTGGAAATCAGCAGAGTCGTTGGGCATTGATCCCAGATGGGAGGCAGATTGGCAGGTTTTCCTGTAGGAGCTTAAAAGGTCAAATGTCAGAATTCAGGACAAACCGGATAAACTGGTCTGGGCTCATGCTGAAACAGGTATTTATTCCCCAAAGGCGGGGTACTCATTCCTAATGAAGAAAAAAGGATGGCCTGCTCCAAACTGGTGGGTAAAATCCCTGAAGGAATTAAAATGCCCAAAGAAAGCAAAACTATTTCTATGGTGTGTCTTAAGGTAGAAAATCCCTACCTGGGATGTTCTCCAAGCAAGATTCATTCATGGCCCAGGCAGATGCCCCTTATGCCTCTCGGATTCGGAAACCATTTTCCACCTCTTTGTGGCCTGCCCTTATACAAGGAAAGTCTGGGATGAAGTGCAGAGAATTTTCCAGAGCAGACTTCAATGGGAAGGGATGTCATTTCTGGCAGCCTGGGAATATTGGTGGAATCATTTCTCTGAGAAGAATTTGAGGAACTTGCCTCCCATCATATGCTGGGGTATATGGATTGCCAGGAATAAATCAATCTTTAGGGATCAGAACACTCCAGTTGAAGTGATCGCTATGCAGAGCTTAGCCATTCTTGCCAGTATTCCTCCAGCTGAATCCTCCCAGAAATCTCGTCAATCCAAGGTCGTCCATATTAGGGAGGGTATTCCCTGGGCGTTTTTCGATGGGGCTTCCCAAAACAATGCAGCAGGTGCTGGTATTGTCATCCACCTAAACTCTTCCCATTCTCTAAAAGCTGCAGTCGGCCTCGGTCCCGGTTCAAACAATTTCGCTGAATTATCAGCCTTAAAACTCCTCCTCTGCTGGCTCATCAGAAAAAAAATTCTCGCGGTTCAGATCTATGGAGACTCCCTCAATGTCATAAACTGGGTCACTGGAAAATTCAGGTGTCAAAACTACATGTTAAGTCCACCGCTGGAAGAAATACAATCTTTAAAAAGCCGTTTTAATCCTTTTTTCATTGATCACATCTATAGGGATAGAAATGAAGAAGCGGACCGGGCTTCTAAGGAAGGTTTACAGCTCGTTGTGGATGCGTGGATGATCTCAGAATTGCAAAATGAACAGATCCGTGTGTCGGATCTCCATCCTCTCCTCGCTCCGGACTCTTAAAATATTTTTGGTCGTGGATCTAGTGTCTTTCTCCACTTAAGATGTTGTTCTTTTACTTTTCAAATCAGACTTTTTAAGCCACTTTACAAAAAACCCTTTTTTGTATAATCGCGGGTCGTTTTCCCTGACCGGGAGGCCCTGCTATCTTGTACTTATTGGATCTTCTTTGACTCTAGCTGAAAAAGCCGTTTTTCACAGGGACTAGGCCTGCCTGAACTCGGCAGAGTAGCAGTGGAAGTTTTTAGCTATGTTTTTGTTTCATGCCTACGGTTTCTAGACTATTACTTGACAGATACAAGGGATGGCTCTTGCCTTTTCCCCTTGTCTTTGTACTGCAGGATGGGATTTTTAGTGCTCGGGATGAGCCGATATGCTTTTGCATATGCTTGTAACTTTTTTATTACTTATAAAGAAGTTCGCTTTTTTCTTTGGAAAAAAAAAATAGGACTCGGGTTGTTTCATTCATTCTTCACCATGATCATAATCATCATCACCATTATCATTTTTTTTCTTTTGAGCTTCCATTCAAGTTTTGCACATTTTGTGTGGTTTTTTCACATATTGAGAGAGAAGATCATTTATTGAAGCATCAAGAACATCAAAGGACCCATCCCACGGAGGGGGAGTTACAGGCCCTTTTATAGATCTCCTTCACCAAGTGTTTTTAGTAAGGAATTTATTCAATTATAGTATTTCCATTTGGGTTACTGCATTGGATATCTTCATTGTTGTTTGTTATTCTCGATCATCTATATTTTTTTTGCAGTTTTTTCCATTTTTATTGTAGATCTAAATTGTAAGAAACCATCAAATTGTTGTTAGGGCCACCTATTACCTAGTGACTTAAGTGAAGTGTTTTTGGTACACCTTCCAAGAAATTTTACACTAGAAAATGGCGACTCCACTGGTGTAATAACAACGCTCTTAGGTGACTAAAGTTTCAGTAAATTTGAGGGTTTTCTACAACTATTTTTAGCCTCTCAATTTCTATTTATAGTATTATTTCATTTTTTGTCAATTTTTCGAATTCTGGTGCTTTTTTGGTACGACAAAATTTGTGCGAAATTTTTTTTATACACCATTTACAATAAATTAGTGCCTTTAGATCACAGTCCCTTTTTTTTCCCTCTCTTACTTAGCTACTTGGTAAACCTTGTGGGTGGGGTTTTGTGTGTTTTATTGGTTGTTTATTTTCTATCATTTTCAGATTTATTTATATTATTTAAACACTTTATTTTCAACAACACGTGGCATCATAAAACATGCTCAATTAACTCATCCACTTGACACACTATTTTCACAAACTCACTCCCTAAGTGAATGTGATCTTGGTTAACACCACCAAGCCAAGTCTTGAAACACTACACCTTAATAAAACAACACACATAGATTAAGCCTACTTGGCCACCACGACCAAAGAATATTTCTAGTGTAGGTGTAGGATCCGTGGGATAAGATTCCAGTAACACCCATCGATTGATTTCATTGAGACATAGAAGTTGAAATATTAGGGAGCTTAAAATTCTTCACCATCCCATGCCCCAAATCCAGAGTTCATTAGAAACCTGATTCATAGGAGTTGAGGTTAGGTCATCGTGTGAGCAGTTCTTCTCAGGGCTACCCAACCCATGGTAGGGAATCTTGTGCATTGGTCGACAACCAATAAGCTCAAGACTCGACCACCCCCATTGGGATGAAGGTAATCGTAGTAATGAATCTTAGGAAAAAACCCTATAGGACTGGCTATGTGAAGGAGTTGGTTCTCTACCCCACCTTTCTTTGGACAACTCCGACTGCAGGTATTAAATTCCATCAAGTAAGAAGTTCTTTGGAAGGCCATATAAAACAATAGATCTAGAATTGTTTGAGGATTTAGATCACCTATAGGCTAGAGGTATTTCTCTTTGATATGACTTGTTTTCTTGTATTAGAATAACATCATTAATATAGTTAGTTTACACTTGGAATCAATGCACTAGGGGTTTTCTTTTTGTTTGTTGCACTTATATTCCTATAATTACCCTTTAGTTCTTAGATCATTATTGTCTCAACATCATTTCACCCCCTAGGCATTTTTCATGGAGACTTCGAGGTATTCACCTTCAATTCCCATTAGGAAATATTACTCCTCCCTGCCAAGTTAGACTTCATCCTCCTAGTCCTCCTTTGAGTCATCATTTTATTTTTTATTCTACTGATTCATCCAGTTCCTCCTTGGATTCTCCCAATTCTCAGCCCTTTATAGCCACCATGTCAGGCACCAACATGGGCATGGGAAACCAGGGCGGTAACCCAAGTACCAACCAGGGTACCCCCACTAGTGGAATCCCCACCAGTATGGTCACTCCTCCTCCATTACTTCCTTTTATGGCTAGTTTTAGCCTCCCTGATTTGAGTTAGCCTATCAATAATCCTCTTCGCCATGATCTCAGTTGGCCAACAATTCCTACTAAACTCTCTTCAGACATCCCAAAGTCTAAATGTAATCATGGAGAAGATCCCACTAATCAGGTTCACTCATTCCACATGTTGTGCTCATCAAACTCCATTACTGAAGACTCCATCCATCTTCATCTATTCCAACACACGCTCACTAGATCTCCTACTAAGTGGTATGTCCATCAACCAAGAGCCACTCATTCCAATTTTGTGACTCTTGCCAAATATTTTATTTCCTATTTTCAGTTACCTCTTTGTTATGACATTGGTACCGAACTTTTTACTTCTTTTCATCAAAATTCTGCCACCCGCCTTTCCCACCATGTTCAAGAATGGTGTAGAAGGAGAAGCATATGTAGAGCTCTTGAATTTGAAGACCGTGTCTATATGGATTTATTCCTTATATCTCTTTCGGCACCCATGGCTAAATATGTCGCATCACACTTCCCCTAGTTTGAGGAAGATGCACACCAAGTAACCCTAAAATTTAATTTGATTTATGCCTAGTCAATTTATGTTTACACTTTCATCCCCAATCTACCTTGGCCTGGTGCTCCTAATGAAACGGGGGCATCTCATGCCATGGATGGCATAGTTGCAACCATTTCAAACCCTCAACCATATGCTCCACCCCAGATCAGTTATGGTCCACCTCAGGGAGGGACCAGTTTCTCTTACAATTATCCCTCCCAATAGCCATATGCATATCCCCATCTGCATAAACAGATGTGAAGGCTAGTTGTTGTATTTCTTGCTTATCCCAATGTCTCCCCTTATCCTTATTATGCATATGCACCATCTAGCACTTTAGCCCCTCCGACACCAGCACCCCAGTCCCCCATGTCTACTCCCCCTCTGCCACAACAACCACCTCCTCAATAAGGACAAGTGTATGCTCAACAGATCAGACCCAACTCCCCTAACCCCAAGAAAAGGAGAAAGGGAAAGGGTAATCGAAACTAGAAACCTCAAGGTAATCAAGGTAACCATGTTCCTCCACTCAATGCTCCTTAGTGTCCTCATCTTAATCCTGCAACCCAGCAATAGGGAAAACAACCCAAGAAAAACAAGGGTTTTCATATGAACAAACCTTGTTCCTATAGCAATGTATATGGCCACTATGCTCACGTGTGTCCCCTTTTACCTCATATGCATCAATTATGGGAAGCTCAAGCAACTGCTTCTCAAGGACTGCAACCCACCGCTCCTCCTCCCCCTCCTGCTTCATCTCAAATGGCAATGCTTACCAATCCTTTCCCTCACCAAGGATATATTGCTACCCAACCTAAACAAGGTCAAGAAACTTAGCTAGGTCCACCATATGGTCACCCTAATTATCATATTCCTATGATGAATTTTGATGAGGTCAATAGCATGAAAGTCAACCTTCAGACTCAATCACGCCAATATGACAAGTCATCCTCTAAGTCAATGACAGAGTCCCAACCCCAAGTTTCCACTGAGTCTCTTTATCCATGTAGTGGTACCTTAAAAATCCTTCTACCTAAGGTCGAGGTTATTCCTAAGATTCCAAAAGGTCCATTACATCAAAATGTTTCTTCTGCTAAAGTCACCCATACATATAACATAGTAGATGACTTGGCATAGTCTCCTATTGCCATGTCAATGTTGGAAGTCCTATAGATGTGCCCATCCTAATGAAAATCTCTGCTATCTTCTTTGCATGTTGTGGATCCCCAAGATGATCATATGATTGTCTTTCATGTTGATAAGTTGAAAAATCCTCCCCTACCTTCATCCATTACTTTTAAAATACGAATCTCCATTAAACATGCCACTATTCAGTGATGTATCATAGACGAAGGCACCTCCATCTCTACTATGGCCACTAGTGTTTGGAAGAAACTTGGTTCCTCTAACCTATCCCTATCCACCATCACTCTTCATGCATGGGATGGTCATCCTTCATATCCCCTTGGCTCTTTCTGCAATTGCCTAATCACAGTTTCTGACAAGGTTATCTCTATTGACATTGAAGTCATTGATGCTCCCTTAGACTATAACATCATTATGGGTCGTAGTTATACCTATGCTAAGTTAGCTGTTGCATCTGTGGTTCACCGTAAGATATGATTTCTCCACAATGGAAAGATCATCATCGTTGATCAATTGAAATAATATCATCCCAAAGCCCATACTTCACCTTAGTCCAATATCTCGTCTGTGGTTGACAATAAGACCCTCTTGTCCATCAAAAATGTTTCTCCAGGAGGTTTTAGAGACTCCACATTGCTTGGTTCTTACTATGGTCCACCACCTACCCCTTCTGAGGCTATCACATCCATTGTTTGCATGCTCCAAGCATCACGAGCCACCCACAAATGGTCGGGTACGACTTCATATCAAGCAACACGTCCACAACCTATTGTTCCTGACTCAACCCAACCTTCTGTACTAATCCTCAAGGACCCTTTCCTTCCACTAGTGTCTCTCCTATTCCATTTCCACCCAAAACCATTCCCCCAGGTCTTAACTATCTCAGAGAAGTTCCTCCAAGCCATTATCCTTCTGGTCAGAGACCGTTCTTATTTCCACCCCCTAGAGTTTATCCTACACCTGTTATGGCTATGTTGAGTTTACCCAACATTACCTTGTAGATCTTAGTCTAGTACATCAATCCTCTCGTAAACACTCCCTCTAATCAACTTAAACATTATATTGATTTTACCTCGGTCCAACCTATTGTTCCTACCCCTACCTTTTTATAAATTCCACAACAACCTCAACAAGAACCTACTCCTATTGCGAAAGCATCTGGTGAGGGAGGAAAAGGCTAGAAAAAGGGAACTAAAGAAAAAGAACCACCAGCAACTCCAACTCCTCCTAAGCTGCCAAAGCTTATTCCTCCATGTGATTTGTGTGTTTGCGTTGGTCATGCCACCAGTAATTTCCCTAAACTTCCTCATGTTAAATATGTGTTCTCTGATACCTTCCTTGACTCTAACATTGCTCAGGTCTATGTCACCTTACCTGAATCAACTAAGAAAAACATATCATGAAACACAAATCACCCATCTGCTTTGTGTGATAATTATGGCCATTATTCTCATCGTTTTCCCTGTCTTGAAGATTTTTGTGATAGACTTAAAGTGCTTCACGAATTATAGGCCACTCATAGTAAGTCAACCTCTTCTCTACCTACAGATTCTGGTCCCACTCCTACACTAGAACAATAGGTCTCTACAACACCCATAGTGATCCCTCCCCCTAGTGCCGAGATGATGGATAGTACCTTTACCATTTTCTATCTATTGTCATCCATGAAATCGATGCATTAGAACTCCACTGATGTCTCCTATTGTGATTTTGTTAAACATTCTTCGATGAACACACCAATCTCAACATTAGAATATATTCCATCTAGTTGTCATATGTATTCCAACCTTGACGATGAAGATGTGAACTTAATATCTCATGAAAATGCTTCAGGTAGCTCTTCTCCATCATGTGGTCCTTCTTTGTCAAGTCAGCCCATCTTCCATTTTGATAAATACATCATGGAAGCCATGACCACCCCTGATTATCCTTGGGATGATATGCACCATCTTTTGTACTTCCTTCCAGAAACAATCCATGACCAATATGTTGTGGATTTGAAAGACTTCATTTATGGTGAAGTCGATTGGTTTAGAAATCTCATTCCTGCACCAAATTCTTTTAAAGAAGGAAATATGGGTAACATTTCCCCTACCATCAAAATTAATATTTCGATTAAATCAGGGACTGAATAAAACATTAACTTGGGGGCAAAATACACCCAAGAAGAAATTGATGCTTACACCAAGTTATTTAGGAATTTCGTTATGTTTTCTCGTGGTCTTAGTTTGAGATGCTAGGACTTGATCCTGCCATTATTGAACATCACATCAACACTTGGCCCAATGCCGTACCCATCTGCCAAAAACAAAGGCCTTTCCATCCTTCCAAACATGAAGATATTAAAGAAAAATCAATCAGCTCAAGGAAGTTGGTTTCATCTATCCCACTAAATACAACAGATGGGTGTCCAATCCTATTCCCATTCTCAAGAAACAAGGCACCATCCATGTCTACACAGACTTTCGCGATCTAAACAAAGCTTATCCCAAATACAACTTTCCCACACTTTTCATAGACCATGTCATTGAGGAGTGTGTGGGGCATGAGGCTCTATCCTTAATGGATGGATTATTTTGATATAACCAAATATGTTTCCATTATGCCGATCAACTTAAAAATCTCTTTCACTAGTCTGTGGGGAAATGTTTCTTACAAGGTCATGCCTTTCTATTTAAAGAATGTTGGGGCCACTTTTCAATGTTCCATGTCCTACTATTTCCAGGACTTAGCTCATATTATCCTAGCATATCTAGATGATCTCACCGCTCGTTCCAAACTTTGGTCACAACACCTTCCGAATTTGCGTACTATGTTCCTTCGATGTCGAAAGTATAACATTTGCCTCAACCCCCTTAAGTCTGTCTTTTCAATTCCTTCCAGTCAACTTTTGCGCTTCATTATGTCGAAATATGACATCACTATTTACCCTCTCAAATTTCAAGCCATTGTTGAAATTCCTTCTCCTCGTACCATTTTCCAATTACAAAGCCTCCAAGGCAAGGCTAACTTTCTTCATCGATTCGTTCCTAACTATGCCACCATGGCTCATGGGTTCCTTAGACTCCTTTCATCTAACGTTCCATTTTTCTAGGATTAGCAAGCTCAAAATTATTCCAATGTCATCAAACGTGCTATCACTTATGCTCCCTTGTTTAGTCCACCTAACTTTGAGAGGGATTTCATCTTGTACATCTACACATCCACCTATTCGGTTGTCGGGGTCCTCATACAAGAGGATTCTGCAAGAAATGAGCATGTCATATACTATGTCAGTAAGAACCTTAATGGTTCCGCTATGTCCTATTCCTATGAAGAAAAGTTGGCATTGGCTATCATGTTCTTTGTTAAAAAGCTTCATCATTATATCCTTACGTGTACCACTAAAGTTGTGACCAATTCCAACCCCATGGATTTTATGCTGAGTTGACTGATCGTTAGTAGGAATTACCACCATTGGATCATTATCCTTCAAGAATTTGATCTCAAATATGTCACACCCAAGAGTAAGAAAGATTTATCCCTTGCTGAACTCATTTTCGAATTCCCCACCTGTGCACCTGATCCACTAGTAAATGGTGATCTTTTAGATGAACACTTGTTCGCCATTACCTCAGACGATCCTTGGTATGGTGACATCCTTCCCTATATTTGAACGCCGATATTCACCCCCCACCTCACTCATGTTGATTGACAACATATTTGACATCAAGCCCCTCACTACCTCCTCATTGGTGATGACCTTTATCATTGCGGTTTCAACACTGTCATTCGTCATTGTCTCACCCATGCTTAAGTTGAACAAGTGATCAATTCTTGCCACGATGGCACTTGTGGTGGTCACCTCTCTGGAATGTCCACTACCCAAGAAATCATGTGCATTGGGTACTTTTGGCCTTCACTCTTTAGCGATTGTATGGAGATAGTCAAACACTATCTCAATTGCCATCTATTTTCCTCTAAGTCGCAAGACCCACTTGATCCCCTCCATCCCATCATTACAGCCAGTCCTTTATGTAAATGGGCTATTAACTTCATGGAGTGTCGACCCCCATTTTCTAATAACCACAAGTATATTATTGTGGTCGTCGACTATTTTACCAAATGGGTTGAAGCCATGCCAAAGTTCAATAACATCGCGGCTACTACAAACCTCTTCTTTTTTAACCATTTTATCACTCGATTTGGGGTTTCTAAACAATTTGTCTCTAACCATGGCCAACACTTTGAAGATGAGATATGGTGTGATCTATCCTATCAGTTGGTCTTCAAACACCAATATTCATCATCTTATTACCCCTAAGGTGATCTTTTGGGCAGCGGACCCCCCCATAGCATGGTTTTGGGGCTTGAAGCCCAAATTTTGGTCAAGTGTAATGTAAAGACCCCACGAAATGCCGGCGCAGAGCACAGAGTAAATAGTGAAGTCAAAGGGTTGTCTGCCCTTGAAAATATAAATTAATATATTGTAATGTTGTCCTACCCATGGTCCGCGGACCATGGGATTGTATAAATAGAGTGTGGCTCTAAGATGTAAGAGACATGATTTTTTTGGATGATGAATTAGCTCTGAGTCTGTAAGTCTGAGTCTTAGGTTGGAGTAGTAGGAATAGGCTCTGAAGATGAGTGCACAGAGGCCTGGTAGAGTTTGAAACTATGTGTGCGGGCCCCTGTAGCACAGTGCGCAGGGCGGAGTTGGGATTGTACTTGGATAGAGAATTAATAAAAGATAAGCTGATTCTGAAATATTGTGTGTTGATGCTTCTATTATATTTATGCATCTCTTTATAGTTTTATGATTGCACGCACTTGTTATGAATTTGGAATGATTAATGAGAATATTGGGCCCACACAATTAAGTTAAGAGCTATAATAATAGCATAGTAAGGATAAAGGATATAGACAACACCTCTTCACGCTCTTTACAGAGCTTCATGGAAGCAGTTGCACAAGTTGCGAAGGACAGATGGCTGCGCGGAGCAGTGCAAGCATGCAGGTTCATTTCGTGAACTTCCTAGATTTCATCAAGACATCCCTAGGGTGCAAAAACCTGGTTCCAACACCCTCCCATACTACCTCGGGTGAGACCTCAGTCCATAGACCATGGATTGTTGTCGAAAGGGTCGGTAGTTTCGGGATTTGTTTGGTTAAATCACTTTCGAACCTGGGTCAACCCCCAATAAGCTAACAAATGGTTCCATTGCCTTGGAATGATGAGGCCTTCCTCATCACAGCTGACATCGAAGGAAAACCCACGATTCAACATGGTGAGCGCAATCAAGCTACCCGTATTCAGAGGAGTAGGGAATAAGGATCTGGACCAGTTCTAGTTCATGGTAAGAGTTGTGTCGGAAGCGCAAGGGATCACAGACAACAACACTAAGAAGGCTACATTGGTGAGTGCACTACAGGATCACGTGTTGACATGGTATATCAAGCACTCTAATGACCACCCAAATGCAGGGATAACAAAGATCTAGAATGCTATGAACAGAGAATTTAGCCAGCCGAAATCAGAGACACAGTGAATCATTGGGTTCAAAGAGATTGCGAAGCTTCTAGGCAAGACCCCTTAGGATTTGGATCAGCTACTGAAGTGTATGATCCGTGAGGCTAATATGATGCTCACGGATGCACAACATCACACATGGTTTGTGGCATCTCCAACACTGCACCTGAGGACGGTGCTGTCGCAACAGAAACTTTCTACCCAGGCTGAAGCATTGGAAATAACGATGAGGTTGCATGAGACACCGATATAGGATCTGGGGTTGGGAGTTCAACAAATCCATGTGAAACTATAGAATATCTACCTGGAAATGCAGAGCTTGAAGCATGGTAAGGCACCATAGCCAGAGACACGTGAGGAAGTGTGGTGCATAAAATGCAAAGGCCAGGGCCATGACAAGGACCGCTGTCCAGTATTTGTGAACTACTTCGCAGGAGGGGGGCTAATGCCATTGAGACCGGAGGCACAGGCAGGGCCAAGTGTGACAATCATGTTATGGTGGGTGATCTGTCAGATAGGAGGAAAACACACGATGGATAATTATCATTTGTTGCAGAAGTATACACAAACTCGCCAGCAGTTGTTTTGTAATTTCCGTAGGTCAGTAGACCACGACGAGTGTACTTGTCATAGCTACGAGTTAATGATGGATTGGACCCCAGCCTATAGAATCTAGACAGAAATGCGAGGCCTCGACATAGCCGCGGGGATGGTGCGCGTTGGATTTTAGGGGCGAGGTCAAGGACGAGGAGGGATGGGGCCAGGAAGGGGCCGCAGATAGTTAATTTGTTACAATTACGGAGGACCAGGGCACTACACTCATGAGTGTACCAGCCCGACGAGAATATCCTGTTCATACTATGCTTAGTTTGATCATGAAGTAGTAGATTGTCTTACGTTGATCACATAGATGCGCGAGAAAGGAGTACTCCAGCCTCCTCTAACTCAAAATATCTAAATGTTGAGGTATGAACTGCATGAAGAAGACCCAAATGTGAAAATGATGCTTAGAAGACATTCATGGAAGCTAAGAAGAGCTTCATGGAGGCCTCCACTTAAGATAGTAAGGATCAACCAGAGCCAGGAATGGATCCTTCTATGCTTACTACCTTTTTGGAGACGTGCATGAAACTGTTGTGCGACAATAAGGCAGTTAATGGACTACATGAGTTGATTACCAGATGTGTAGTGTTACGGGAACCACGTGTATTTTAGAAATTGGGAAAACATGCATTGCGCACCGGGAGGGAAATGAGATTGATGGTGCAGATTGGCGAGTATGAAATGGATAAGGTAATCCTAGACCTAGGTTTAGACACAAATGTATTACCGAAGAAAAAATGGGAACATATGGGCACACCCACATTACAGTGGTCCCTTATACAATTACGAATGGAAAACTAACAGAACATTTTGCCCATAGGGAGGTTTCCAGGGGTAACAGTTGATATCAAAGGTGCGAGCACACAGATGGACATTGAAGTAATAGAGATTATCGATGATAGCAATCCCTATCCCACGTTGCTAGGAATAGACTGGGCCACTGATACGAATGGAGTCATCAACCTAAAGAAGTGGAATATGATATTCAAGAAAAAGTCCCTACGCATAGTAGTTCCACTAGATCTAGCCAAAGGAGTGCGCTACGCCAAACCTATGTGCAATGATGGAAGCGATGATGAGTTGGATTGTATCTACAAGATAACTGTGCAAGATCAGGATTGGGTGAATGTGACTACAGATTGAAGGTTCTTGTGGGAGCACGCAAGTTCTTTCACCTAGGATTCAGACGAGGAAGACGAATGCTGGCACAATTGGTTGAATGAAGTGACAACGCTGAATTGCAACATGATGATTAGATCACTGCATCGCATAACAACCCAGGCCTAAGATCTACCAACATATGATGGATTGACAGTGGTGGATGAATTCTTGAGAAAGTTTAAAAGTGCAGTACCAGAACAACAGTGGTTTTATGTGTTGAAGTGGGCACTATGCGTGACACCTGTGCCTTGGTGGGGAACACATTAAGGAAATTTTGAAAACTAGCACGAATGTAGAAGGATGATGTGCCTACGATTTGGGAAACTGCAACTACGGATAGAAGAGAAATACGATGGACGAGATGACCCACGCATGCACCTAGAGAAATGGACCAAGGCCTATGGGGAAGAACGTCAGCTTGAATGGGTACGCTTATTATACCATACCCTGGATGTCATACCAATGAATTGGTATATTGAGACGAAACTCTGACATGGTACAGGTGAATGGGATGTCTTGCGCCAGGGACTTTTGTTAAAATTCACATTTGAATATCGATGGTCAGATAATATTGACGATGTACTGCAAGATGTAAAAGCCACCATCTTCAAAATACCACAGGAACCATGGCAAGTAGTTCAACCAGCATGGGAAACCCAGTTAAGCAGTGCCCTAGAATGTTATAACGTGCAAGTAGAGGAGGATGATGACGACCCCTGAAATATTAATATTCCAAAAACTGAAGGGTGTCACAAAGTTCAAGGACCATCAATTGAGGATCCCGACATCGTTGCGCTGCTAAAAACAAAGCAGGTAAACATTGGCACAAATGCGGAGCCGAAGTATGCGACACTTGGGGACTATTGGAACAATGCATGATAGATAAGGTCACCGAGTTACTCCATGAATATCAAGATTTTTTCCTGACCAAAATCACAGACTTAAAGGGGATCATTGGTGACTTAGGGATGATGAAGATCACTCTGAAACCAAACACGAAGCCAGTTAAACAATGACCTTACCATTTGAATCCAAAGTATAAAGAAAAGGTCCACGATGAATTAGACAAAATGCTTGCAGCCGGAATTATTGAATCAATGGAAGAATCTGACTGAGTGAGTCCCATGGTAGTATGAGAGAGAAAAAAGAAGGGCGAAATTAGAATATTCCTGTACCTCAAGAAGCTTAATGATGCTTGTGTTGACGATCCATTCCCGACACCATTCGCAGATGAAGTATTTGAGAATGTTGGCAGTCAGGAAGCTTACTCATTCACGGATGACTTCGCAAGGTACCATCAGGTCAAGATTGTGATGGAAGATAGGAGCAAGACAACTCTTGCAACTGAATGGGGCTATTTTCAATACACCATTATGCCCTTTGGACTGAAGAATGTGCCAGCAATATTTTCGCGCGTAGTGGTGGCCGCATTCAAGGAATATATCCACAAGTTCTTGGAGGTCTACCTTGACAATTGGACTATATTTTGGTTAGTTAAACACCATATAGCAAGCTTACAGTTGATGTTTGATACTTGCCGATGACACTAGATTGCGTTGAATCTTAAAAAGTGCACCTTCCTCGTCCCGTTTGGAAACCTGCTCAGCCATGTGGTTTGCAAATAAGGCTTGATGATGGATCCTATGAAGATTTTTGTTATTCTCAATCTGGAAGTGTCGTGAAGTGTCAAACAACTACATGCTACATTTGGGCACACTGGTTACTATAGAAAGTTTATCAAGAGCTATGCACAAATAACAGTGCCAATGGAAAATCTATTGAAAAAGGATGCTACATATTGTTGGAATGATGATTGTAGGAAAAGTTTGGATGTTCTTAAGGAGAAAATGGCATTTGCTCCCATCCTGGTATTCCCAAAATGGGATGTAGAATTTCATGTACACGTTGATGCGTCACCTATTGCACTGGGAGTTGTAATTATGCAGGAATGCAGAGAAGGCATGGATCACCCGATCGCATTCGCAAGTCGGTGGCTATCTAAAGACGAAAAGAACTACTCTATGTTATGAAACCAGCTCAAGAAAAGATATAAAAGATAGATCAACACCTTAGAATTCAGCCTCTTCGAGGGGGCAACCTCCTTTACATTACATAAATGAACAATTCTTGGATGATTCAAATGAAAAGACCTCCTCTCTATATATAGGAGTCTTAAGGGGTCATAACATAATCAGAGCCTACATAACAATAATAATGTAAGGGCACAATAATAACAATAGTGGGCTTCTATGGGGCACAATAGTAACAATATGGGCACTACATGGGTGCATCAATATAATAAGTGGGTTGTACTAATAACAATAAGGGGTTACACTAGTAGTATAGGGGCCTAACATGCCCCTCTCCTTCAAAAAGTGTTGTCCTCAATGCTTGAGTAGTTCTTGATGCTTCTGTATAAAATTCTTGTCGTCCCATGTGGAATATTCTGCTGGTAAGTACTTCCACCTGATGAGATATGTTGAAATTGATTGATTTCTTAGTTGCTCCATATGAGGATTCGGTGCATCCTGTAACCTGACTCTAGAAGTAGCATCTGCATCTGTCAGGCGTGCATTTTGTGATTGTATCCATGCCTGCACTGTGGCATCATCTCGTTTTATAGATGGCCCTGCTGATGAAACTGATGAATGCACCAACACTGGGGTATTTGCAGACAGATTAGAACCTCTTTGATGTAATTCTAGCATCTTGCCATGCAGTAAATTAGCTAAACCATTTAAGTCCTGCTTAGCATGTTCTTGACTACTTGCGACTTGATGTCCCTGCAAAACTCTCGATCCAGCTTGATAGTTGCATAGAGAAGAGCTTACTGTGGTGACTGCAATATTTGTACCAGGAGAACTACACCCGTGTTTTGATGCATCACTTGCTTTTCTGGCAACACCACGCGCATCACTGTCATTTGTCATATTTTCAGATTTCATTACCTGAAGACTGGCAATGGACCTTGAACCATCAGCCTGCTTTAATGAGGCCCCATGCATGAGTGTGCTATTTCTTGAGACCATTTCAAGTAATCTGGACTGTGTTACTTCTGAACCAAATTTTGTACCTGCAAGGGCTAGGTCACTGGATGTGGTAACAGTTAAACCTGACCTTATGGAGCCTTGTTTTACTTCCGGAGAAGGCAAACTAGCTTTTCCATCACCACTAGAATTTAATGTGCCATGCCCAATCACTTCAAATTGAGGATTACGAATAGATTGGCAATTATCTATCCCTTGACATATTGCAGAATTTGAAACCAACTGTCTTGCTGACAAAGCCGCTGTAGTTGATGTAACAGTCCTGCCTTCAGAAATTAAGTTCTTTGGAAGCCCTTCATCTCTTAGTCTGGGATTATCTTCAGCGTTATTTGATTTAATCTTGTTTTCACCTGGAACAATTGGCGAGGTAGTGGAAGAGGACACTGATGCCACAAATATTCTTTCATGTGACAATAAAGCACGAGGAGGAGCCTCATAATCACCGACCCATCTAGGGCCAAATGAGACACCTGGGGGTAGAGCTCTCCTTA